>ML385350.1:0-22696 GCA_005239525.1 Nicotiana knightiana | reverse complement strand
GTTTTAAGTTGAGAGGGGAGGGGGGGTAAGAGAGTTAAAAGAGAGAAGAGTGGTCATTATCAAACTTGAGAAAGGATTACCCATTTGGGCTTTCCTTCTTTGCATAGACAGTGACTTATGATGAAGTGAAGCCTCAGAAAACTCTGCTTCCACCATTACACACAGATATAATAATGAAAATGAAAATAAAAGGAAAAAAGAAGAGAAAAGAACAGTACTTTTTATAAATAAATGTGTATTGAGTAGTAGCAATAAAAAGGCACTAGTTAAATGAAAAGCAAGTGTATAGAGAGAAAGAGAGAGAATAGTACAACTAAATACTAGTATCCATAGCTGTAATGTTGCAGGTCTGATTTTTTTGCAGACAGAGGTCCTTCTTGGGCACAACCTCTTTTAACTTTATCTTCTCCAAATAATTCTCTCTTTCTTTCTTTTACATTTTACATTTATTTATTTATCTACAATTACATTTTCATCCCCCCTCTCTCTCTCTCTCTGTGTCTGCCAGAGAACGATGTGATTGAACACTACACTACCCCTTCTTCTGCTCTCTCAGCTCTCACTCTCCATCCCCCTAACCCCACCACCCCCCACCCCACAATGTCAAAAATACTTCTTTTCTTTCATTCTTCAAATTTTCACATAATTCTAACTAATTATTCCTCCATTCTCTATCTCAAATATCAATGTCGGTAAGCCCAAGAAGAAGTGGCTTTCATGCTTTCCATTTCAAAGCAACCATTTTTTGCAGAGTCAGTCTTGAGTTAGTCAAAGCTTCACTTCTCCAGTAGTAGTCACCATAATAAAAAGTTTGAGTCTTTGACAGTGACTTGTTAGTATTAGCTTCTTTTATGTTTGCTGGTTCTAAACTCTCTTCTTGTTATCCAAGCTCTCAAGAACTTTGTGAGATAGAGAGGGAAAAAAACAACCAATGGCAGCATTTTCATTTGTTGTGTTTCAGAGGTGTAATATTTTCTCTGAGTTTCTTCTAGTGGGGTTCTTGCTGTTTTTGAGCTTTGGTCCTGTGGTTTCTGATGATGGTGAGTCGGGCATTATTCTTTATGTGTTTCTTTAATCTTGGGCCTTTTATTATTTTAATGTTGAACATGTTTAAAAAAAGAAGTTACTCACCTTTCTTTATTTTAATCATTTTTTTAATTGTTCTTTTTGACGTTATTATGATTTGATTAATACTATGTCTGTCCTTGTTTTTAAGGTTTATTCTTTTGTCTTATTAGTAGTTTTTTTCTATTGAAAAAAAGGTTCAACATTGTTGGAGATTAAGAAGTCATTTAGGGACGTGGAGAATGTGTTGTATGACTGGACAGACTCTCCCTCTTCTGATTACTGTGCTTGGAGAGGTGTTACCTGTGACAATGTCACCTTCAATATTGTTTCACTGTAAGTTATATAGTAGTAACCTTTTGATGCATTACATTGTTGAGTTTAAAGTGGTAATCTTTTTTGTTAATTGGTTGCTTTTCATGTATCTTGTAGTAATCTTTCTAGTTTGAATCTTGATGGGGAATTATCTCCTGCAATAGGACAGCTCAAAGGCCTGATATCTATGTAAAATCTTTTTCCCTTTTGGTCATGCTTGCCCTATAATTTTGGTATGGATATGGTACATTTTATAGTAAATGTTAATTTAATTATTGTTATTTAATAGTGATTTAAGGGGAAATCGCCTTACGGGCCAGATACCGGATGAGATTGGTGACTGTTCAGCCTTGAAAAACTTGTAAGTCTTTTCTTTATAAAAAGGTGATGACTAATCCATAAGTTATTTTGAAAAATAATAAATTTTCCTAATTGTTAGGGACTTATCCTTTAATGAGCTTTATGGTGATATTCCCTTTTCCATATCAAAACTTAAGCAGCTGGAATATCTGTAAGTTTTGTTACTTTGCTAAACTAGGTGTTCTATTATTTGGTTTCCAAGATTGTCAATTACTCAAGCTTGTCTTAATTGAACTTAGGATTTTGAAAAATAATCAGTTGATTGGCCCAATTCCATCAACATTGTCACAGATTCCTAATTTGAAAGTTTTGTAAGTATCATCTCTTCTACTACTTTGTGACATTGTTAGTTTATGAATGATTTCAACATAATAATGCCAAAAAAATTGTTCCAGGGACCTGGCTCAAAACAAGTTGAGTGGAGAAATTCCTAGGCTTATATATTGGAATGAAGTCCTGCAGTACTTGTAAGTGTCTTTGGTATATACAATCAGGACAGTATTTATGAATGAACATCCTGTTGTATAATTTTTATTCACTTAATAGGGGACTGCGCGGTAACAACTTGGGTGGATCACTTTCTCCGGATATGTGTCAGCTTACTGGCCTGTGGTATTTGTAAGTTCCTAATCTTTTCGTTCTTAAGTCATGCGTTAACTCCTTTAACAGATAATCTGAATTGATTATCCATCATTTGTTTTGTGCAGTGATGTTCGGAACAATAGTTTGACTGGTTCCATCCCTCAAAGCATTGGCAATTGTACTGCCTTCCAAGTTCTGTAAGTATCTTCACCCAAATGAATGAAGTCAGCTATTTTTCTATTTATGTTTTGTTGACATATAATGCCTTGTTTTATGCTGTCAGAGATTTGTCTTATAATGAGTTGACCGGAGAGATTCCTTTCAACATTGGTTTCCTGCAAGTAGCTACCTTGTAAGTTTATGCTGCTGCTTCTTTTTTTTTTTCACAAAGCAATTGCATGGTTTATGGTTATATATATCGAATGTGAAACTTTGTTGTGCCAGGTCTTTGCAAGGTAACCGTCTTTCAGGGCAGATCCCTTCCGTCATTGGATTGATGCAGGCTCTTGCAGTATTGTGAGTGCTTTCTGACCATGCATGAGATTTCAGGAGATCGAATAACGCATCTTTTGTCTGAGCTTTTTTGACTGTTTTATATCCAGGGACTTGAGCTGCAATAATTTGAGCGGAATAATTCCTTCAATTCTTGGAAATTTGACCTACACCGAAAAGTTGTATGTACTAAAATTTTGTTATTTTTCAATATCTCGGGAACTATTCACCCTGTACTTTCCCTAGGGATCTAACTTTATCTTTAGAAGCAATTTGATTTTGCTCTACCAAAATACTGTACTTGATTGATGTACTGTAATATTTTTAATTGTAGGTATTTGCATGGGAACAAGCTAACTGGCCCCATTCCACCAGAGCTTGGGAATATGTCAAAGCTACACTACCTGTATGAATGCTTTCTATCAATATGATCAGTGCACTTAATATTTCTCCAGCTTTGTTTAATTTGCATTTGAGACTCTCGTCAGCCCTGAAGACGGTATTTTGCAGGGAATTGAACTATAACCAACTTACTGGACACATTCCACCAGAGTTGGGGAAGCTAAATGAGTTGTTTGACTTGTACATCCTCTATCTCTTTAGCTTCTACTTTGGACTTGTTATCATCTGTTTTTTGAGTTGCTTATGTGTTATGTTTCAGAAATGTTGCAAACAATCACCTTGACGGGCCCATACCATCCAATCTCAGCTCCTGTACTAATCTGAATAGTCTGTAAGTGTTTTGTTATGTCCGTTGTGTCTTAATTATGACTAGCCAATCTTGTAGGAGAATTTATTCATCCACTGGTTTGGTTGCAGCAACGTTCACGGAAACAAATTGAATGGAACGATTCCACCTGCCTTTCAGAAGCTCGAAAGCATGACCTATCTGTAAGTTCTTACTCTCTGGTTTAACGTCAACAGTTTAAATTCTGTATTTTTTTCATAAAAGAATTATTCTCAGCATCATCCCAGTCATGTGAACTTCAATATCCGATTTTGCGTACCACTAGCATTTATTGTCTCTTCTTTGTTACTTTCTTCAGAAATCTTTCCTCCAACAATCTCAAAGGTCCAATTCCAATTGAGCTTTCTCGTATTGGGAATTTAGACACACTGTAAGTACAATTTTTTCTCGTTCACTTTAATTTCTTCCCTCCTTCAATTATGATTGCAGCAAAAAAAACTTTTTCTCAGTTTTAGTACTCTTCTGCATTTGGTGGCGTAGGGACTTATCAAACAACAGGATCAGTGGTTCTATACCTTCTTCTCTTGGCGATTTGGAACATCTTCTTAAACTGTGAGTGTATATCTGTTTGATTGTCAGTTAACTATTGTATAACTCTTGTACTCACATTCATTTTGTGAATTTGCTGTAGGAACTTGAGCAAGAATGATATAAATGGATACTTGCCAGCAGAATTTGGCAATTTAAGAAGCATCATGGAGATGTAAGGGCACCTACTTGCTAAATTCAGGGAGCTAGATTTTAGGGTTCACTTGATTTTCAGCTTCTTTGTCCTCTCTCTTAATTGCAGTGACTTGTCAAGTAATCTCCTCTTTGGCCCGATACCTCAGGAACTTGGTCAACTTCAAAATCTCTACTTGCTGTAAGTATTTTAGAATTATTCATTTTTGCTAGTGGCGACAATTTTTAATCAGCACTCTGATGGAGTGGCAGTTGATATTGTACAAGGAACTAGGATGAACTTCAAAACTTGGAAACTTGAGAAGCACTTAATTGGGAACTTTTAGAGCTCATAAGCTCCTGATCATATGATCTTGTCTCAGTTTTTCTTATTGATAAGCGTGGGACTCATACATAGCATTTCTCTATCTTTATTTTGTTAATGCTTGATTATTCTACAAAATAATTAACAGGAAGGTAGAGAACAACAATCTATCAGGCGATGTCATGTCATTAGCCAGTTGCCTCAGTCTAAATGTCCTGTGAGTATGCGCACTAGCAGTACGCGTGCACGATTAAGTGTTGTTCAGTATAGCTAATGCAACTTTATCTTGGCAGGAATGTCTCGTACAATAATCTGGGTGGGAATATTCCTACAGGAAATAATTTCTCTAGATTTTCACCAGACAGGTAGGGGAGCTATAAATATTTCCACTTACCAGTCAAACATTATTTGGGTATTGGTTATAGCTTCTAATCCTTTTCTTTTGTTTTTTGTTGCCTAAAAAGCTTCATAGGAAATCCAGATCTGTGTGGATATTGGCTCAGTTCTCCTTGTCATGCATCTCATCCAACAGAGCGAGGTGGGAACAAACTCAAACCGAACTTTCTAAAACTTGTTCTGTTGCATTCCTGAAGTTTTCTTTACCTTAGACACTTGCAAAATTTATTCACCGCGGCAACCAGATACATTGATTAATGAGGACTTTCTTGGTTGAGCAATCCTATAGGCTGTATCAGGGAACTGCTAATGGATAATGTATTGAACTGATATCGTATTCATTTGCTTGTAGTTAAGTTTGGCCTAAAGATGCTTCAGCTATGAAATGAAAGTGCATCGGTCACATCCCGCATCATTATACTAAGTTCGCAAATTTTTAGCAGTTGTCTAATTAAAAAATCTGACTCATTGGACGATTGCAGTTTCAATTTCTAAAGCAGCTATACTTGGTATTGCTTTGGGTGCGCTGGTGATTCTTCTGATGATACTGGTAGCAGCATGCCGACCACAGAATCCTGCACCCTTCTTGGAAGGATCTATTGACAAACCAGGTATTGTTTTTTCCTTATCAGATGAACCATCCTCAATATTTTATTGAAGTACCTCCCACTGATCGTTTGGTGATTTTATCAACAGTCAATTACTCATCTCCGAAGCTGGTTATCCTTCATATGAATATGGCACTTCATGTTTATGAAGACATTATGAGGATGACTGAGAACTTGAGTGAGAAGTTTATAATTGGTTCTGGGGCGTCAAGCACTGTATATAAATGTGTTTTGAAAAATTGCAAGCCAGTAGCTATCAAGAAATTGTACTCTCACAACCCCCAATACTTGAAGGAATTTGAGACTGAACTTGAGACAGTCGGGAGCATTAAGCATCGTAATCTTGTCAGCCTCCAAGGATATTCACTTTCTCCGTGCGGCCATCTTCTTTTTTATGACTACATGGAAAATGGTAGCCTTTGGGACTTGCTTCATGGTTAGTATTCTCCAAAGCAGTTATGATTATTCGTGCATTGATTTATAAAGGTCAGTAATCAATCCTCTTTGGTTTGTACCTTATTCCAGGTCCTAGTAAGAAGAAAAAACTTGAT
Source organism: Nicotiana knightiana (assembly GCA_005239525.1). Lineage (NCBI taxonomy): Eukaryota > Viridiplantae > Streptophyta > Magnoliopsida > Solanales > Solanaceae > Nicotiana > Nicotiana knightiana. The sequence continues at coordinate 16,594 of ML385350.1, read as the reverse complement.
TGGGATACTCGCATTCGAATTGCATTGGGATCAGCTCAAGGTCTTGCATATCTTCACCATGATTGTAGCCCTCGAATAATCCACAGGGATGTTAAATCATCAAATATTTTGTTGGACAGAGACTTTGAAGCTCACCTGACTGATTTTGGCATTGCTAAAAGCTTATGCACATCCAAGACCTACACATCCACATACATTATGGGAACCATTGGTTATATTGATCCAGAATATGCTCGTACTTCTCGCCTCACAGAGAAGTCTGATGTCTACAGCTATGGAATTGTTTTATTGGAATTGCTCACCGGAAGGAAAGCTGTGGATAATGAATCAAATCTACACCATATGGTAAGCTCTTCAAGTCATTTGACGTATCCCTTTTTCAATCTCAGAAAACCTTTTGTTTGTTTTCAATTAAACTGGCGGATCATGACGTTTCCTCCTTACATTAGCTCATCAAAGTAACTCTTTAGTTGCTTAACGGGCGCAAGAAATGTAGTTAATATGAACTTGTGCTATGATATAGTCACGTTATATAATGATTCAGATGATCTTGAACAGTTCTACATATTTTTCAGATTCTAACAAAGGCCGCAAATAATGCTGTTATGGAAACAGTGGATCCGGAGATCACAGCCACATGCAAAGATCTTGGAGATGTTAAGAAAGTTTTTCAGCTTGCCCTTCTATGTACCAAAAGACAGCCAGCTGAAAGACCTACAATGCATGAAGTGGCCAGAGTGCTCGAAAGCTTAGTACCCGTAGCTGAAACGAAACAGCTGAATCCAACCCCACCTGCATTACTCCCATCTGCTAAGGTTCCCTGCTACATGGATGAATATGTCAACCTCAAGACACCCCACCTAGTGAATTGTTCATCTATGAGCACTTCAGATGCCCAACTTTTTCTTAAATTTGGAGAGGTGATATCCCAGAATAGTGTCTGAAAAACATATTGAGTGTAGTGTTACAACGCAGTATTTTGTTTGGAAGAAAAATATATCTATCTTGAAGAATCAAGATTTGGTGAGATTTTGTATAAAGATGTAGTGGCAAGTATAATATTATTGTTAGATAGTTGTAGTAAGATGCATAGTGGACCAGGCTTTACCACTCCTATAGATCTTGTGATTGTGTATCTCAAAATTCATGTATAAATATTTCACTTTTTACCCTTGTCAAAATGGAAGAGGTAGTATTAAATTATTGGTTTTGGGGCCACTTGTGCTATGAGTATGGCCTGTACTGTAGTCTGCAAGATTTTTGGCTCACACTTTGAGGTGGCCTTAGAACTGCATCTGTTGTATAGCAATAATGGATTGAATTGTGGACCTAAGTTTGACAGCATCTCTGCTTGCTGTTTCTTGACTGCTATTTCTGCATTTATTTGGTGGACTGTAACTTCCTCAGAAACATTGAATCCTTCTGCTAGCTAGTAGTTATCATGGTGTGATATTTTAGGTAAATCTCACATAGATAAAATATAGAAGAGATGCGAGGTATATAAGTAAACATATTTTAAACTTTAGTGACTCATTTTAAAATCGTGTGGATCTAGGTCCAAAATGGACAATATCACTAGTGGTTTGGGACGTTACGCATGGCTAAGCCATGAAAGGGATAATAAAATATGAACTGAAGTTACTATATACATGGATAGTGAAATCTTTTTTAACATGTTCATTATTATTTCTATCAAGTTGTTAATCAAATCATATGTAGATATTTATTAATAATTTAATTGTGCAAATATTTTTACTTAGAATTTATACTCATAAAGTATTTGGTTCCCTAGTATTCTGATCTTGATCTGCTGCTGTTTGAGGAGGCATGCTTTGAGAATGCAGTGGCTAAGGGTTTCCTAAATGTCTGCACTCAGTTATCCCATACATTTTGGTCAGAGTTTGCTGTTAGTTCCATCTTGTCTGAATTTTAATAAATATTCACCCAAATGTTGAATTTTTTTATTTACATGAGTAGGATTTTTTAAGAACTTTTGCTCTCCTTGCCTCATGGCTTTAAAACTTCGTATATAAACACATGCAAGTTAAATAAGTATTATTTTGGATCAAGTACACTTTAAGTAAACTTCAATGTTATTGTTTGTCAGTTATTTATGTTACTTTTCTAATGGCAAATCAAATGAGTCATATATATACATATGCAATAAATAAAAAATAATTAATTTGGATACATCGCTTTTACTTGTAGTAATAAATATATCATGTGTTTCAATTCGTATGATACTCTTTTCATTTTGGGATGCTTTAAATAGTTTTTCTTTTAGTCAGTTTCATTTTCTATGTATAATTCACTGTTTCGCATTTTTAAATTTATTAAATTCTCGAATTCTATATTTTTATATGATGTATTTTCTGTCGAACTAACTTTTCAATCACACATAATATTCTTCTCTTCTATCACTTATATATATATATATATATATATATATATATATATATATATATATACTAGTCTTAGGGTACGCGCTTTGTGCGTGTTTCTTATATCAATAATTGCACTGTCTTAATTTTTTTTTATAAAGTAGCATTAAATAAAGTGTTTGAGATATAAAAAAGGTGAGTTCCTAAAATTGATATAATGTTAATTTCACTTTAGCTAGTTCAATAAAACAAGAAATTATGCATCATAGAAGTCCTTAGAATTACATGGAGTATGTTGTAAAAATTATTATTATTATTTTGTATCTAATATCAAAAACAATAAAGTAACACAAAAATTACTTACCATAATCGATCAAAGATTTGACAAATAACACAAATTTAAAATTGTAATCCCTTGGTCTTTTTGAGAATCGGGAATGATAGATTTTCCCTATGGCTCTTAGATATAGGGAGTTTAATTTGTAAGAATGTTTACGAAAAAAGTAAAAGAAATAGTCAATGACAATTCATATAGAATATAATTTTTCTTCTACTGCTTCGTTTTTATTGTTTCAAATTCGTATTTTTACCGATTTGATTCTTAATATTACTGTCACGATCCGAATTTTCCACGTTGGAATCGTGATGGCGCCTACCATTGAATCTGCTAGACAAGCCAACGTTACAGATTAATTACCTTATTCCTTTATTTGTAATAGTTTACCAGACTTTATAATAAAATCGCGGAATTTAAAATACGAGATAACATGATTCAACAGTTTGATATAATACTAATATGAAATCCAGAACCAAAGTATTCCCAGAACAAGTATCACAATCTCACGGACTGTCTATGAATATTACAAATAGGAGTCTGAACAAAATATAAATATACATCTGTCTCAGAAGTAAATAAGAACAGAATAGAAATAAAATAGGAGGGGACGCCAAGTCCTACGGACGTCTGCAGAACTACCTCGGAGTCTCCGCTGGACCGAAGGCAGCCTCCTCACTCTAAGGTCCGTAGGATCCTGTACCGGGATCTGCACAAAAGTGCAGAGTGTAGCATCAGTACAACAAACCCCATGTACTGAGTAAGTGTCAAGCCTAACCTCGATGAAGTAGTGACGAGGCTAGGACACGACAACCAACTAAACATGTGCAGTTTAATCATATACGGAGAAAATAATAACAACAAGAAATAAGCAGCTAAATACAAAGAAAGGGGAACATGCGGGAGGAAATATCAAATGATGGAAGTAACGAAGTAAAACAACAAATTAGATTTTAAACAATAGAAGTAACAACACAAAACAAGTGCACGACATCACCCTTCGTGTTTTTACTCTCGTCTTCACCAAATAATAAATAGAATGCACGGAATCACCCTTCGAGCTTTTACTCTCATCCTCACAATAAATCAATAGAAACGGCACGGCATCACCCTTCGTGCTTTTAATATCATAAGCTGACACGACATCACCCTTTGTGCTTTTACCCTCTTTCACAATATCATACACGGCATCACCCTTCGTGCTTTACACTCTTCCTCACCCAAATAAATCAATAACAACAATCTGGCAAGGAAATCAACAATACAAATCACAATAATAAATCCATAACGTCCCGGCAAGGGAGTCAACAGTAGAATCAATATCATCCCGGCAAGGGAAACAACTATAACCAATCTCACCTAGGTACTCAATTTCACGTAGTAATTCTCAACATGAACCAATACTGCACAATGATCAATACCAACGAAAACACCACCAATGTAGATAATTGTCAAATCAAACTCAAGTAATACTTAATGAAACATCACATAATTCACAATATTCGACTCACAGCATGCTTGACACCAACATATAGATACTCGTCACCACACCTATACGTTGCACATTATACTAACACATAGCAAATAAGACATAATACCTATTCCCTCAAGCTAAGGTTAAGCCAAACACTTACCTCGAATTCCACGACCAAACTCATGCCTCAATTACTGGTTTCCCTTTAGAATTCACCTCCAATTCAATTGTATCTAGACATAATCAACTTAATAATATAAATAAATGCTAAATAATTCAACCCCAATGCTTAATTATGAGTTTTTTTTTATCATTCTTCCTAAAAAGTCAAAAATTGACCCCGGGCCCGCTTGGTCAAAATACGAAGTTCGGACCAAAACCCGGTTACCCATACACCCATGAGCTCGAATGTGTAATTTGTTTCGGAATCCGACCCCAAAATGAGGTCTAAATTCCAATTATACAAAAGCCCTAACTCAACCCAAATCCCTAATTTTTTACCATTAAAACCCTAGAATTTTTGATAAAAATTGATGAAAAACATTGGAAGTTTGAAAGAAAATAGTTAATGGGCACTTACCTATGATTTTGAGAAGAAAAACTCTTAAGAAAATCGCCCTAAGCCTTCTACTTTGTGAAATTTGAAAGGAAAACGATTGGAGTTCTATTTTAAAAACTTCACTGCCCGACCCTCGCACATGCAGTGCTTGGGTCACACCTGCGCTTGTGCAGGTGCGGAAAATCCTTCGCTTCTGCAAAAATGAACAGGCCCACTGGGGGCCGCACCTGCGGAAAGAGATCCTCTTTGCGGAACCGCTTCTGTGGAAATTCGTCCGCATCTGCGAGAGGAGGGAAAGCTGGGCTGGCCGCACCTGCGACCTAAAATGCGCACCTGGGATCTCGCACCTGCGGCCCTAGGCTCACAGGTGCAGGCATACCAGAACTAGTGCACCAGTAGTGTTTTCCTAAGTCTAAACACCCCGAAATATTCCCAAACTCACCCGAGCCCTCGGGGCTCCAAACCAAACATGCATACAACCTCAGAAACATCCTACAGACCTATTCATGCGATAAAATCACCAAAATAACATCTTAAACGACGAATTTAGCATCAAAATCAAAGATAAATCTCGAGAACTTTTAAACTTTCAAATTTTACAACGACGGATCCGAATCATGTCGTATGACCTCCGCTCCTTACCAAATTTTACAAGCACAACTCAAATATCATATTAAACCTGTACCGGGCTCTGGAACCAAAATACGGGCCCGATGCCATCAATTTCAAATATAGCCAAATTTCCAAAAACTCGTATAAATTTCAGTTAAATAATTTCTTTCAAAAATTTATTTCTCGGGCTTGGGACCTCTGAATTCGATTTCGGGCATATGCCCAAGTCCCATATTTTCCTACGGACCCTCCGAGACCGTCGAATCATGGGTCCGGGTCCGTTTACCCAAAATATTGACCGAAGTCAACTTAAATTCAATTTTAAAGGAAACATTAGCATTTTTCTCAGTTTTTCATATAAAAGCTTTCCGGATACACGCCCGGATTGCGCACGCAAAACGAGGTAAGACAAAGGAGGTTTTCAAGGCCTCGAAACATAGTTTTGACTTTTAAAATAAGTGATGACCTTTTGTGTCATCACATTCTCCACATCTAAAACAAACGTTCGTCCTCGAACGTACATAGAAAAGTACCTGAATCAGGGAAAATATGGGGATATCGGCTCCGCATATTGGACTCGGACTCCGAGGTAGCTGCCTCAGCAGGCTAACCTCTCCACTGAACACGAACCAAAGGATAACTCTTCGATCTCAACTGACGAACCTGCCGGTCTAGAATAACTACCGTCTTCTCCTCATAGGTCAAGTCCTTGTCCAACTGGACACTGCTGAAGTCTAAAACATGGGATGGATCGCTGTGATATTTCCGAAGCATAGACACATGAAACACTGGATGCACAACTGAGAAACTCGGTGACAGTGCAAGCCGGTAAGCCACCTCTCCCACTCTATCAAAGATATCAAAAGGACCGATGTACCTAGGGCTTAGCTTGCCCTTCTTTCCAAATCTCATCACGCCCTTCATGGGCTACACCCGAAGCAACACCAGCTCTCCGACCATGAATGCCACATCACGAACTCTGCGGTCGACATAACTCTTCTGCCTAGAATGAGCTGTACGAAGTCTATCTTGAATAATCTTAACCTTATCCAAGGCATCCTGCACTAAGTCTGTACCCAACAACCAAGCCTCTCCCGGCTCAAACCACCCAACCGGCGAACAACACGGCCTACCATATAATGCCTCATAGGGAGCCATCTGAATGCTCTACTGATAGATGTTGTTGTAGGCAAACTCAGCTAATGGCAAGAACTGATCCCAAGAACCTCCTAAGTCAATGACATAGGCTCTAAGCATATCCTCCAAAATCTGAATAGTACGCTCGGACTGTCCGTCCGTTTGAGGATGAAATGTTGTGCTCGACTCGACCCGCGTGCCCAAGTCACGCTGAACTGCCCTCCAGAAATACGAGGTAAACTGCGTACCTCGGTCAAAAAAAATAATAGACACGGGCACACCATGAAGACGAACAATCTCCCTAATGTAGATTTCAGCCAATCGCTCCGAAGAATAGGAAACTGCCACATGAACGAAATGCGCTGACTTGGTCAGCTTATACACAATAACCCATACTGCATCGAACTTCCTCTGAGTCGTGGGATCCTAACAATGAAATCCATGGTGATACGCTCCCACTTCTACTCAGGAATCTCAATTTGCTGAAGCAATCCACCAGGCATCTGATGCTCGTACTTTACCTGCTGACAATTCAAGCACCGAGCTATATATGCCACAGTATCCTTCTTCATCCTCCTCCACAAATAATGCTGCCGCAAATCCTGATACATCTTTGCGGCGCCCAGACGAATGGAGTACCGGGAACTATGGGCCTCCTCTAATATCAACTCACGAAGTCCATCCACATTAGGCGCACAAATACGTCACTGCATCCGTAAAACCCCATCGTCGCCAACTGTAACCTGCTTGGCACCACTGTGATGCACCGTGTCCCTAAGGACACACAAATGAGGATCATCATACTGTCGATCTCGAATATGATCAAATAATGAAGAGCGAGCAACTATATAAGCTAGAACACGGCTGGGCTCGGAAACATCTAATCTCATGAACTGATTGGCTAAAGCCTGAACATCCAAAGCAAGTGGTCTCTCCCCGACCGGAATGTAAGCAAGGCTACCCATACTGGATGACTTCCTACTCAAAGCATCGGCCACCACATTGGCCTTCCCCGGATGATATAAGATGGTGATGTCATAGTCTTTCAACAACTCCAACCATCTCTTATGCCTCAAATTTAGCTCTTTCTTCTTGAACAAATATTGCAAACTCCTGTGATCCGTGAACACCTCACATGACACGCCATATAGATAATGACTCTAAATCTTCAGCGCGTGAACAATGGTTGCTAGCTCCAAATCATGAACTGGATAATTCTTCTCGTGGATCTTCAACTGACGCGAAGCATATGTGATAACCTTGCCATCCTGTATCAACACTACACCGAGTTCAACCCTAGATGCATCACAATACACCGTATATGGACCTGAACATGTGGGCAAAACCAACACCGACGCCGTAGTCAAAGCTGTCTTGAGCCTCTGAAAGCTCGCCTCACACTCCTATGACCACCGGAACTGGGCACTCTTCTGAGTCAACCTGGTCATCGGGGCTGCAATAGACAAAAACCCCTCCACAAACCGACGGTAATAGCCCGACAAACCCAAGAAAATACGGATCTCTGTAGTTGATGTGGGTCTAGGCCAATCCTTGACCGCTGAGATCTTCTTAAGATCCACCTGAATACCCTCCGCTGATACAACATGACCCAGAAATGCAACTGAACTCAACCAAAACTCACATTTAGAAAACTTAGCATATAACTAATTGTCCTTCAGGGTCTGGAGAACGACTCGAGGGTGCTGCTCATGCTCCTCCCGGCTGCGGGAATAAATCAGAATATCATCAATGAAGACAATCACGAAGGAATCCAAATAAGGCCTGAACACTCGGTTCATCAAGTCCATGAAAGCTGCTGGGCATTTTTCAACCCGAATGACATCACTAAGAACTCATAATGCCACTACCGAGTGCGAAAATATGTCTTAGGGACATCAGATGCCTAATCCTCAACTGATGGTAGCCAGATCTCAAATCAATATCCGAAAATACCTTGGCACCCTGAAGCTGATCAAACAAGTCATCAATCCTCGGCAACAAATACTTATTCTTGATGGTAACCTTGTTCAATTGCCGGTAATCTATGCACATCCTTATCGACCCATCTTTCTTCTTAGCAAACAACACTGGTGCACCCCAAGGCGAGACACTAGGCCTAATAAAGCCTTTATCAAGCAAGTCCTACAACTGTTCTTTCAACTCCTTCAACTCTAGCGGGGCCATACGATATGGCGGAATAGAAATGGGCTGAGTGCCTGGAGCCAAATCAATGCAAAAGTCATTATCCCTATCGGGTGGCATACCCGGCAGGTCTGCAGGAAACACCTCTGGAAACTCACGGACAATGGGGACAGACTCCATAGAAGGAACCTCGACACTAGAATCACGAACACATGCCAAATAGGCCAAACACCCCTTCTTGACCATACGCCGAGCCTTCATATATGAGATAAACCTGCTGGAAGAATGACCAAGAGTCCCTCTCCACTCCAGTCGAGGCAACCCCGACAATGCTAAGGTCACGGTCTTGGCATGACAGTCCAGTATGGCATGATAAGGCGACAACCAATCCATCCCCAAAATAACACCAAAATCTACCATATCAAGGAGTAGAAGATCTACATTGGTCTCAAGACCACCAATAAACACTACACACGAACTGTAGACACGATCTACCATAATAAAATCACCCACCAGTGTAGACACATATACAGGAGTACTCAGAGAATCACGAGGCATAACCAAATAAGGAGCAAAATAAGATGACAAATATGAATATGTGGACCCTGGATCAAATAAAACTTAAGCATCCATGCTGCAAACTGAAACCATACATGTGATAACCGCATCAGAGGCCTTAGCCTCAGGTCTGGCTGGAATAGCATAAAATCGGGGCTGGGCCCCACCAATCTGAACTACATCCCTGGGACGACCTCCTGTTGGCTGACCTCTACCTCTAATATCCTGGCCTCCACCTCTAACTGCCTAACCTCTACCTCTAACACCTCGACCCCCACCTCTGGCTGGCTGAACGGGTGGTGGAACACCTGGTGCGGGAACCATGGCACGAGAACCCCGGTGCTGAAAACTGCTAGAGGCTCGAGGGCAAAATCTAGCAATGTGCCCCGGACCACCACAAGTATAACAAGATCTCGGCTGCTGAGACTGTTGGCCCTGAAACTGATCCTGACAACCTGAGTAACCACCCTGAAAACTCTAGAGCGGCAATGCACTAATAGAAGCTGGTGGTGCATTGTAGGGCAACTGATTAGAATACTGCATGTGGGAACCATGACCACCTGGAGCACTGCGAGAAACCTGAAGTGCTGACTGAAAATGGCCTAGGAGGATGGCCCCTACCAAAAGAATCCCTGTCTCCAGATGAGACACCACTGAACCGGCTAATATGACGAGGCCTCTTGTCAGATCCCTGACCACCCCCATGTGATAGAACCATCTCGACTCGTCTGGCCCCATTGGATGCATCCTGAAAGGAAATATCACTCCCTGCCTCTTTAGCCATCTGCAATCTGATCGGCTGAGCTAGTCCCTCAATAAACCTCCTCACCCTCTCTCGGTCGGTGGGAAGTATCATAAGAGCATGACGGGACAAGGTAATGAATCTGGTCTCATACTGAGTGACGGTCATAGAACCCTGCTGGAGACGCTCAAACTGCCTCCTATAATCCTCTCTTTGAGTGATAAGGAGAAACTTCACCATAAACAAATCGGAGAACTGGGTCCAAGTCAANCTACTACTTATAACGATGCATCCTGAAAGGAAATATCACTCCCTGCCTCTTTAGCCATCTGCAATCTGATCGGCTGAGCTAGTCCCTCAATAAACCTCCTCACCCTCTCTCGGTCGGTGGGAAGTATCATAAGAGCATGACGGGACAAGGTAATGAATCTGGTCTCATACTGAGTGACGGTCATAGAACCCTGCTGGAGACGCTCAAACTGCCTCCTATAATCCTCTCTTTGAGTGATAAGGAGAAACTTCACCATAAACAAATCGGAGAACTGGGTCCAAGTCAAAGGCGGTGACCCAGCTAGCCTAGCCAAACAATAATTCTCTCCACCAGGGCTTGGCGGGACCTGACAGACGAAAAGTAGCAAAGTAAACCCCATTGGTCTCCACTATCCCCATGTTCCGTAGAACCTCGTGGCAGCTATCTAAGTAGTCCTGGTGGGGATCCTCTGAAGATGCACCGTTATAAGTAGTAGTAAACAGCTTGGTGAACCGGTACAACCTCCACAAAGCATCAGCAGACATAGCTGCTCCATCACTGGTCTGAGCCACAATACCCGGCTGAACTACCCTAGCTATCTGAGGTGCGGGAGTCTGAAAATGAGAAGCCAACTGCTCCGGAGTGCGAGTAGCGGGAGTTTGGGCTCCTCCCCCAGCCTGAGACAGCTGATGCTGTAGGAAGTAAACCTACCTGAGCAGCGCTCTCCATGAGGCGCATTAGACGGACCAGAGCATCCTGGAGTACCGGGGTGGCAAAGAACCCCCCGGGAACCTGAGCTGGTCTAACCGGGACTGTCTGGGCAGGAACCTCATCAGCAAACTCTACCTGAGGCTCCGCCACTAAGGCTGCTGCTTTGGGCTGAGCTATGCCCCTGCCTCAACCTCTAGCACGGCCTCGTACTCGTCCTCGACCCTCGTAGGAGCTGCAACTAGAGACTCAGGTTGCTGATCAGTGGATGAAGAAGCACGTGTTCTCGCCATCCGCGAGATAATAGAGTAGAAATTCAGTTAGCATTGAGAATTCAAATCGCACGACAGAGAAGAATAGATTTGAAGTCATTCCTAACTCTATAGCCTCTGGAGGATAAGTACAGACGTCTCCGTACCGATCCCTCAGACTCTACTAAGCTTGTCCGTGAATTGTGAGACCTAAGCAACCTAGTGCTCTGATACGAACTTGTTACGACCCGAATTTTCCACCGTCGGGACCGTGATGGCGCCTAACATTGAATCTGCTAGGCAAGCCAACGTTACTGATTAATTACCTTATTCCTTTATCTGTAACAGTTTACCAGACTTTATAATAAAATCACGGAATTTAAAATACGAGATAACATGATTCATCAGTTTGATATAATACTAATACGAAATCCAGAACCAAAGTATTCCCAGAACAAGTGTCACAATCTCACGGATTGTCTATGAATACTACAAATAGGATTCTGAATAAAATATAAGTATACATTTGTCTCAGAAGTAAATAAGAACAAAATAGAAATAAAATAGGAGGGGACGCCAAGGGCTGCGGACGTCTGCAGAACTACCTCAGAGTCTCCGCCGGACTGAAGGAAGCCTCCTCACTCTAAGGTCCGTAGGGTCCTGTACCGGGATCTGCACAAAAGTGCAGAGTGTAGCATCAGTACAACCGACCTCATGTACTGAGTAAGTGTCGATCCTAACCTCGGCGAAGTAGTGACGAGGCTAGGACACGACAACTAACTAAACTTGTGCGGTTTAATCATATACGGAGAAAATAAAAATAACAAGAAATAAGCAGCTAAATACAAAGAAAGGGGAACATGCTGAGGGGAGGAAATATCAAATGATGGAAGTAACGAAGTAAAGCAACAAATTAAATATCAATTTAAACAACAGAAGTAACAGCACAAAATAAGTGCACGACATCACCCTTCGTGCTTTTACTCTCATCCTCACCAAATAATAAATAGAATGCACGGCATCACTCTTCGTGCTTTTACTCTCATACTCACAATAAATCAATTGAAACGACATGGTATCACCCTTCGTGCTTTTAATATCATAAGTTGGCACGGTATCACCCTTCGTGCTTTTACCCTCTCTCACAATATCATACACGACATCACCCTTCGTGCCTTACACTCTTCCTCACCCAAGCAAATCAATAACAACAATCTGGGAAGGAAATCAACAATACAAACCACAATAATAAAGCCATAACGTCTCGGCAAGGGAGTCAACAGTAGAATCAATATCATCCCGACAAGGGAAACAACTATAACCAATCTCACCTAGTTACTCAATTTCACGTAGTAATTCTCAACTTGAACCAATACTCCACAATGATCAATACCAACGAAAACACCACCAATATAGATAATTGTCAAATCAAACTCAAGTAATACTTAATGAAACATCACATAATTCACAATATTCGACTCACGGCATGCTTGACACCAACATATAGATACTCGTCACCACACATATACGTTGCACATTATACTAACACGTCGCAAATAAGACATAATACCTATTCCCTCAAGCTAAGGTTAAGCCAAACACTTACCTCGAATTCCACGACCAAACTCAAGCCTCAATTACCGGTTTCCCTTTAGAATTCCCCTCTAATTCAATTGTATCTAGACATAATCAGCGTAATTATATCAATAAATGCTAAATAATTCAACCCCAATGCTTAATTATGAGTTTTCTATCACTCTTCCCAAAAAGTCAAAAATCGACCCCGAGCCCACTTGGTCAAAACACGAAGTTCGGGCCAACACCTGATTACCCATACACTCACGCGCCCAAATGTGTAATTTGTTTCGGAGTCCGACTCCAAAATGAGGTCTAAATTGCAATTATACAAAAAGCCCTAACTCTACCCAAATTTTTAATTTTCCACCATTAAAACCCTAGATGTTTTTATAAGAACTGATGAAAAACATTAGAGGTTTGAAAGAAAATAGTTAATGGGCACTTACCTATGATCGCCCTACGCCTTCTACTTTTGTGAAAATTTGAAAAGAAAACAGTCGGAGTTCTATTTTAAAAACTTCACTGCCCGACCCTTGCACCTGCGGTGCTTGGGTCGCACCTGCGCTTGCACAGGTACAGAAAATCCTCCGCTTCTGCGGAAATGGACAGGCCCACTGGGGGCCGCACCTGCGGAAAGAGATCCATTTTTGCGGAACTGCTTCTGCGGAAATTCGTCCGCATCTGCGAGAGGAGGGGAATTCGGGCTGGACCGCACCTGCGACCTAAAATGCGCACCTGGGATCTCGCACCTGCGGCAGGTGCGAGCACACTAGAACTGGTGCACCAACAGTGTTTTCCTAAGTTTAAACACCCTGAAACCTATTCGAAACTCACCCGATCCCTCGGGGCTCCAAACCAAACATGCATACAACCTCAGAAACATCCTTCGGACCTACTCGTGCGATCAAATCGCCAAAATAATATCTTAAGTGACGAATTTAGCATAAAAATCAAAGATAAATCTCGAGAACTTTTAAACTTTCAAATTTTACAACCACGGATCCGAATCACGTCATATGACCTCCGTTCCTTACCAAATTTTACAGGCACAACTCAAATATCATATTAAATTTGTACCGGGCCCCAGAACGAAAATACGGGCCTGATGCCATCAATTTAAAATATAGCCAAATTTTCAAAAACTCTTATAAATTTAGTTAAACAATTTCTTTCAAAAATTTATTTCTGGGGCTTGGGACCTCGGAATTCGATTTCGGGCATACGCTCAAGTTCCATATTTTCCTACGGACCCTCTGGGACCGTCGAATCATGGGTTCGGATCCGTTTACCTAAAATATTGACCGAAGTCAACTTAAATTCAATTTTAAAGGAAAAATTAGCATTTTTCTCAGTTTTCATATAAAAGCTTTTCGAATACACGCCCAGACTGTGCACGCAACACAAGGTGAGACAAAAGGAGGTTTTCAAGGCCTCAGAACATAGTTTTGACTTTTAAAACAAGGATAACTTTTTGGATCATCACAATACACAATAAATGAACTTACTCTATTTCTTATTCGTTCACCATTAATGCACTTCTTACGGAAAAATATATTAAAGCTCTGAGTTTTTCATTTGAAAACTACTTTTACTTATGATCATTTCGGAAAAAAATTGAATTGCATTCTTTTGCTACTTAACCAATTTGATAATTTATTTTACACATTAAAGAAAATATTTTTTTCATTAATTTAAAACGTAGAATTAACTCATCTCAAGTTTTAATATTTAGTTATTGGGATAATTTCGAAAACTTTTCTCCGAAATTCTTTTTATAACACAAACTTCTATCGCAGTTTGAGAATTATGCTCACATCTCTTATTCTTATTTTTTGTAACAAAATAAATTTCACATGATAAAATCTAATAATATCTATGTAATGTTCCAAATTATCCTTCAATGGCATTAGATATTAAGTACTAAATTCAGTAATACAAAATTCTTTACACTAGTAGAAAATAAAAGTATTTGCACTTCCAAAATGATAAATCTGGGATTAGAACTATTTCATCTCATGCTCGAATTTTAACCTATTTCATGTTTCATGTTGCATATTTATTTACCTAAACTGAATATTGATATTTAGAAATGAGATAAGTTATTATTCTTTCTATTCGATTATTCCTTTCAATTTATTTATTAATATTATAAAATTCTAAATGTATGTGTAGACAATAAATTGCATCGAGAAAATAAAATCAAGACTGAAAAATATTGCAACAATTGTAGTATTTGATTTCAAATAATTGAGTGTTACAATCTCTATGAATCCTCTGGTTCTTCTTTTCAACAGTAAATAAAAGAGCCTCCGAGCTTAATCTTGAATTTTATTTTATTTTAATCCAAGTCCTTGAAGCTTGATCTTGATCTTGACGTACTTGTAATCCAAGTGCTTGCAGCTTGTTCTTGAATTTTCGTCTTGATCTTTTAATCCTTATAACACTTGAATGCTTGTAGTTTTTAGAGAAATCCGCAGCGTTTGATCCACGAGCTCCCTCTTACTTCTTGTTATAACTTCTAGTGTCTTTTCTGGGTTATGAAGACCCCTATTTATAGTTGTGGGAGGGAAACGTTGTGATAAGAACAAACTCTTTCCGACCAATCAAATTGAAGTGTGACATGACCGCATTTGATTGGCCAGAACATGTCACTTGCACATGTGACGCAGTTTCATTGGTCTTTTGATGTGACTTGGCGTGCCTTATCATTTTGACACGTGGCACGATCCCATTGGCTCTTCTGTTATACTAGGCGCGCTACATCATTTGACATGTGGCACCAAATGGGCCTCATGAAGTGGGCTCATCATTTGTAGCCCAACTAAATGGGCTAGCCCAATAGATTAAAACTTATTTATTTAATCCATATATGTTGGACTTATATAATTAGTTCAATTATATTAGCCCGTAGTATTTATTTGGACTAATATATCTTGAATTTAATATATAGTCCAAAATTATTTACGAATTTAATTCCAATAAAATTTATATGTCTACAAATGCCCCCTACTTCAAAGCTTGTCTAGATATAAGCTTTATGACTAGGCTTGAAGTATTATGAAGCATCATCCTTTCTTCTCTTTTTTTTCACGTAAAATTTGGCCAATTTACCTTAAAAATAATACTGATACTCCAAAGCTTGAAACACCGAAGTTTCAAATTCCAGTCACGTTGAACATTGTAATTGCTTGCTAATGTTCTATTTTGACTTTGATAAAACAAATCTCTCTTTTAATTGAGAATTGTTATAAATAGAAATCTATTTAGAGTAAATGTCTATCTTTTAAAGAGTTTTACTTTGTGGCTAAGTCATTTTCCCCCTATAAATAGAGGGGTCTTAGCCCATTGTAAATCATCCCAAAATTCAATAAGAATTCCCTCTCTCTCTTTCTCTGCAATATTGTTCTTCTTTTTTTATTGTTTCATAACACGTTATCAGCACAAGACTCTACCGTCTCAAGAAGCTATTTGAGAAGATTAAGGTATAACTTTTCTCCTCTCCTTTTCTTTTAATTATGACTGACATTATGAAAAGAAAGTTCGTTGCCCTTGAAGTTTCGGGCAAGAACTATATGACATGGGTGTTGGATGCTGAAATCCATTTAGATGCAATGGGTCTTGGAGACGCCATTAAACATAAAAATAAAGCATCTACGCAAGACTGTGCTAAGGCCTTGATTTTCTTACGCCATCACCTTGATGAAGGGTTGAAAATAGAATATCTCACAGTCAAAGATCCACTTGTTTTGTGGAATGGCTTAAAAGAAAGATATGACAACTTAAAGTTGGTCACTCTTCCACAAGCACGATATGATTGGGCTCATCTGAGGCTCCAAGACTTTAAGTCTGTTTCTGAATATAATTCTGC
>ML385347.1:0-59139 GCA_005239525.1 Nicotiana knightiana | reverse complement strand
ATATATATATATATATATATATATATATATATATATATATATATATATATATGTATATATGTACGAGGGGACATTCCGTGTCGTGATTGTGATGTTTTATGCACGATGGGACATTCCGTGCCATGTTTCGTGCCGTGTTTATGATTATTATGCATGAGGGGACACTCCGTGCCGTGTTGATGATATATATATATATATGTACGAGGGGACATTCCGTGTCGTGATTGTGATGTTTTATGCACGATGGGACATTCCGTGCCATGTTTCGTGCCGTGTTTATGATTATTATGCATGAGGGGACACTCCGTGCCGTGTTGATGATATATATATATATATGTACGAGGGGACATTCCGTGTCGTGATTGTGATGTTTTATGCATGAGGGGACATTCCGTGCCATGTTTCGTGCCGTGTTTATGATTATTATGCATGAGGGGACACTCCGTGCCGTGTTGATGATATATATATATATATGTACGAGGGGACATTCCGTGTCGTGATTGTGATGTTTTATGCATGAGGGGACATTCCGTGCCATGTTTATGTATTTTATGCATGAGGGGACATTCCGTGCCATATTTTATATTGTTATGCACGAGGGGACATGCCGTGCCGTTTCTTTTCACTGTTTAATTCGTGTTGTCCATCCCCGTTATTATTTTCGGATAATTTACACCGTTGTTTCATTTTCGGTTAGTATTTGCTATCTTCTATCCCCAACATGTTCTTTCCCGTAACTGTATTCTTGTTTATTTTTCTGTTATACTATTAAAATGCACATGTACAATTTGTTGTCGTGTCCTAGCTTTGTCACTACTTCGCCGAGGTTAGGCTCGGCACTTACTCAGTACATGGGGTCGGTTGTACTGATGCTACACCTGCACTTCCTTATGTTGTGCAGATTACGCAGCCGGACCCAGTGGACATCGCTAGTGGAGTGTCCTTCAGTCCATCCCAAACGACACCGAGGTAGTTCCACATGGAGTTCGTGGATCTCGACGTCCCTGTCTATCTTTCATCCTGTCTTTTATGTGTTTTCCAGAAAGATACATCATCTTATTTTCAAACTGTTGTTTTTAGTCAAATCTTAGACTAGTTCGTGAGGTTGTGACTCCACTTCTGGGTTGTACTTAAAGGGGATTTTTGCGTTATTAGCTATTGTTATTTAGAATTATGTTAATGCTTCCGCACTTTATTTCAGTTATATAGTCAGTGTTTGTTATTTTCACTTGCTAATAAATCAATACAGTTGACACGTTGGCTTGCCTAGCGGGTGCAACGTTAGGCGCCATCACGACCTGAAGGTGGAATTTCGGGTCGTGACAAGTTGGTATCAGAGCTCTAGGTTGCTTAGGACTCACAACTCACGGACAAACTTGGTAGAGTCTGAGGGGTCGGTACGGAGACGTATGTACTTATCCCCCAGAAGCTGCAAAGTTAGGAATAACTTTACTTTTCTTCTTTTCTGTCGTGCGATGTCAAATTCTAAATGCTAATTGAGTTTCGATTCTATTCTCTCGTAGATGTCGAGAATGCGTGCTTCCTCATCTACCGATCAGCAGCCTGACTCTCCTGTTGCGGCTAATACGAGGGGCCGAGGCCGTATTAGAGGCCGAGGCAGGGGCAGGGATCAACCCATAGCAGCAGCCCCAGTAGAGGACCCACGGGTAGACTTTGCCGGTGAGGTTCCTACTCAGACAGTTCCAGTTGGACCAGCTCAGGTCCCAGAGGGGTTCATTGCCACCCCGGTGCTTCAGGACGCTCTAGTCCGCTTTGTGGGGCTCATGGAGAGTGTGGCTCAGGCCGGTCTTCTTCCTACTGCACCAACCGTCTCTCAGGGTGGGGGAGGGACCCAGACTCCTGCTACTCGCACACCAGAGCAGCTAGATCCTTAGTTCCAAACTCCGGTACCTCAGACAACCAGAGTAGCTTAGCCGGGCATTGTGGCCCCGACAGTTGAGGAGCAGCTATGTCAGCAAATGCTTTATGGAGATTGGATAGATTCACCAAGTTGTTCACTACTACATTTACTGGTTCACCATCAGAGGATCCCCGGGATTATTTGGACAGCTGTCATGAGGTTCTTCGGAACATAGGCATAATAGAGTCCAATGGAGTTGATTTTGCTACCTTTCGTCTTTCGGGTTCCGCCAAGACTTGGTGGAGAGACTATTGCTTGACCAGGCCAGCTGGGTCTGCACCATTGACTTGGGCTCAGTTCTCTGAGTTATTCGTGGGGAAGTTCCTTCCAGTTACTCAGAGGGATGATCTTCGGAGGCAGTTTGAGCGCCTCCAGCAGGGATCTATGTATGTCACTAAGTACGAGACCAGGTTCATCACTCTAGCTCGACATGCTATTATAATACTCCCCACTGATCTTGAGAGAGTGAGGAGGTTTATTGAGGGTTTGGCTTAGCCCATCAGGCTTCAGATGGCTAGGGAGTAAGGTACTGATATTTCATTCCAGGATGCGGCCAATGTGGCCAGGAGGATTGAGATGATTATGTCACAGGGTGGTGGTCAGGGGGTTGACAAAAGGCCCCATCATTTCAGTCGTTTCAGTGGAGCCTCATCTGGGGGCAGGGATTCTTCAGGCAGAGGTCATCCTCCCAGACCCTATCAGTCGGCACTTCAGGTAGCTCACAGTGCACCGCCAGCTCCTATTGGTGCACCACCAACACCTATCAGTGCACCGCTGCTTCAGAGCTTCCAGGGTGGTTATATGGGTCGACATGTCCAGTTCCAGAGTCAGCAGCCACATCAGTAGAGGCCTTGTTATTCTTGCGGTGGTTTGGGGCATATTTCCAGGTTTTGCCCCCGAGGTTCTGGTGGGTCTCAGTATCAGGGATCCCGTGACATGGTTCCCCATCAGGCGCACCCCCACCCCCTCAGCCAGCTAGGGGTGGCGTTCGGGGTGCCAGAGGTAGAGGTCAGACTCATAGAGGTGGAGGACATTCCACGAGAGGTAGAGGTCAAACCGCAATAGGTCGACCCAGAGATGATCAGGTTGGAGGGGCTCAGCCCCGGTGCTATGCTTTTCCTGTCATGACTGATGCTGAGGCTTCTGATGCAGTTATTACAGGTACGGTTTCAGTTTGCAGCCGAGAGGCTTCGGTGTTATTTGATCCGGGTTCTACATTCTCCTATGTGTCTTCATATTTTTCCCCTTATTTGAGTATGCCCCGTGATCCCTTGAGTACTGTTGTGCACGTGTCTACACAGGTGGGTGATTCTATAGTGGTAGGTCGAGTCTACCGTGCTTGATTAATAGTCATTGGTGGTCTGGAGACTCAGGTTGATCTTTTGCTTCTTGATATGGTTGACTTCGATGTTATATTGGGGATGGATTGTTTATCCCCCTATTATGTTATTCTGGACTGTCATTCCAAAACAGTGACCTTGGCTTTGGCAGGGGTGCCTCGTTTGGAGTGGAGGGGGACTCCTAGTCATTCTTCTGGTAGAGTCATTTCTTATATGAAGGCTCAACGCATGGTCGAGAAGGGGTGCTTGGCCTATCTGGCCTATGTTCGTGATTCTAGCGCCGAGGTTCCTTCCCTGGAGTCTGTGCCCGTGGTTTGTGAGTTTCCAGAGGTATTCCTTGCTGACCTGCCGGGTATGCCACCCGACAGGGATATTGATTTTTGTATTGATCTAGCTCAGGGCACCCAGCCTATCTACTCTGCCGTATCGTATGGCCCCGCCAGAGTTGGAGGAGTTGAAGGATCAGTTGCAGGATGTCTTGGATAAAGGCTTCATTAGGCCTAGTGTTTCTCCTTGGGGTGCTCCAGTATTGTTTTGTCAAGAAGAAAGATGGCTTGATGAGGATGTGTATTGACTACCGGCAGTTGAATAAGGTTACTATTAAGAACAAGTATCCTTTGCCGAGGATTGATGATTTATTCGACCAGCTTCAGGGTGCTTCAGTGTTTTCCAAGATTGACTTAAGATCTGGTTACCATCAGCTGAGGATTAGGGCGTCTGATGTCCCTAAGACAGCCTTTCGCACTCGTTGTGGGCATTATGAGTTCTTGGTGATGTCATTTGGGCTGACAAATGCCCCCGCTGCTTTTGTGGAGTTGATACACCGAGTGTTCAGGCCTTATTTGGACTCATTTGTGATTGTTTTCATTGATGATATATTGATATACTCTCGCCGCTGAGAGGAGAATGAGCAACACCTTAGAGTCGTCCTCCAGAATTTGAGGGATGGTCAGTTATATGCAATTTTTTTCAAGTGTGAGTTCTGGTTGAGTTCAGTTGCACTTCTAGGCCATGTGGTATCGTTAGAGGGTGTTCAAGTGGATCCTAAGAAGATTTCAGCAGTCAGAGATTGGCCTAGACACACCTCAGCTACAAAGATCCGGAGTTTCTTGGGCTTAGCAGGTTATTATCGCCTGGAGGGTTTTTCATCCATTGCAACCCCGATGACCATGTTGACTCAGAAAAGTGATCAGTTCAGGTGGTCTGAGGAGTGTGAGGCGAGCTTTCAGAAGCTCAAGACAACCTTGACCACGGCACCAGTGTTAGTTTTGCCCACAAGTTCAGGATCGTATACCGTGTATTGTGATGCCTCACGGGTTGGGCTTGGTGCAGTGTTGATGCAGGATGGCAAGGTTATAGCGTATGCTTCTTGTCAGTTGAAGGTTCATGAGAAGATCTATCCAGTTTATGACTTGGAGTTAGCATCTATTGTGCATGCATTAAAGATTTGGAGGCATTATTTGTATGGTGTGCCATGTGAGGTTTTCATGGATCATAAGAGTTTACAGTATCTATTCAAACAGAAGGAGTTGAACATGAGGCAGAGGAGATGGTTAGAATTGCTGAAGGATTATGATGTTATCATTCTTTATCATCTGGGGAAGGCCAATGTGGTGGCCGATGCTTTGATCCGGAAGTCAGCTAGTATGGGTAGTCTTGCTTATTTATCAGTCAGAGAGCGACCACTTGCTTTGGATGTTCAAGCTTTAGCCAACCAATTAGTGAGATTGGAGGTTTCTGAGACTGGCAGTGTTTTGGCCCATACCGTAGCCCGTTCTTCATTGTATGACCGTATTCGGTCCAGGCAGTATGATGATCACCATTTATGTGTTCTTAGAGATAGAGTTAGGCACGGAGATGCCAAGCAGGTTACGGTTGATGATGAGGGAGTTTTGAGAATGCAGGGTCGGATTTGTGTACCCGATGTTGATGGAATTCATGAGTTGATACTCCAGGAGGCCCATAGTTCCCGATATTCTATTCATCCAGGCGCCGCAAAGATGTACCAGAACTTGCGGCAGCACTATTGGTGGCGTAGGATGAAGAAGGACATTGTAGCACATGTCGCTCGGTGCTTGAACTGTCAGCAGGTTAAGTACGAGCACCAGAGACCCGGTGGTTTGATGCAGCAGATTCAGCTTCCCGAGAGGAAGTGGGAGTGTATCACCATGGACTTTGTAGTTGGACTCCCACAGACTCAGAGGATGTTTGATGCAGTATGGGTCGTTGTGGATAGGCTGACCAAGTCAGCGCACTTCATTCCAGTATCAGTTTCGTATTCAGCAGAGAAGTTGGGAAGGATCTACATGAGAGAGATTGTTAGAATGCATGGTGTGCCCATATCTATTATATCAGACCGAGGTACTCAGTTTACCTCCCATTTCTGGAGAGTGTTTCAGCGAGAGTTGGGCACCCAGATTAATTTGAGCACAACATTTCATCCTCAGATGGACGGACAATCCGAGCGTACTGTTCAGATTTTGGAGGATATGTTGCGAGCTTGTGTCATTGACTTTGGTGGTTCATGGGACCAGTTCTTGCCTTTAGCTGAGTTTGCCTACAACAACAACTATCAGTCGAGAATTCAGATGGCTCCGTATGAGGTGTTGTATGGTAGACGTTGTCGGTCTCCAGTCGGATGGTTTGAGCCGGGAGAAGCTATATTGTTGGGTTCTGAGTTAGTCCAGGATGCCTTGGACAAGGTAAAGATCATTCAGGATAGACTTCGTATAGCTCAGTCCATGCAGAAGAGTTATGCTGATCGCAGAGTTCGAGATTTGGCATTTATGGTAGGCGACCGGGTGTTTCTACAGGTGTCGCCCATGAAGGGCGTGATGAGATTCGGAAAGAAGGGCAAGTTGAGCCCTAGTACATTGGTCCATTTGAGATTCTGGACAAGGTAGGAGAGGTGGCCTATAGACTTGCCTTGCCACCTAGTCTGTCAGTCGTGCATCCGGTATTTCACGTATCTATGCTCCGGAGGTATATTTTGGATCCATCTCATGTACTTGACTTTAGTTGTGTCCAGTTGAACAAGGATTTGTCTTATGAGGAGGAGCCAGTAGCCATATCAGACCAGCAGGTGCGACACCTGAGATCGAAGAGTTATCCTTCGGTTCGTGTTCAGTGGAGAGGTCAGCCTGTTGAGGCAACTACTTGGGAGTCCAAGCCCGATATGCGGAGCCGATATCCCCACCTTTTCCCCGATTCAGGTACTTTTCTATGTCCGTTCAAGGACGAACATTTGTTTTAGAGGTGGAGATTGTGATGACCCAAAAGGTCATCTTGTGTAAATTTAGTAAAAAAAAATTGTGTTCCGAGGCCCCGAAAGCCTCCGTTAATCTCACCTCGATGTGCGTGCATAGCCCGAGCGCGTAGCTGGAAAGTCTTTATGTGGAAATGTGTTGAACAGTTGAATTTATGATAATTAATGGAATAAAATTGACTTTGGTCAACATTTTTGCTAAACGGACCCGGACCCGTGATTTGACGGTCCCGGAGGGTCCGTAGGAAAATATGAGGCCTGGGCGTATGCCCGGAATTGAATTCCGAGGTCCCAAGTCCGAGAAATGAATTTTTAAAGAAAATTATTTTCTGAAAGTAAGAAAGACTTTTGAAAATGAACTTTGATGTGAAATCTGTGTTATCGAGCCCGTATTATGGTTCCGAAGCCCGGAACAGGTTTAGTATGTGTTATGTGAGTTATCTGTGAAATTTGGTAAGAAATGGACTTGGTTCGACGTGTTTCGGATCAAAATTAGAGAATTTAGAAGTTTATGAAGTTTGAGAAAATTCTATAGATTTTGGAGCTTAATTCATTGTTTTTTATGTTATTTTAGTGGTTTAATTACTCGAATAAGTTCGTAGGATGATTTCGAAGTCGTGTGTATATTTGGTTTTGAGCCCCGAGGGCTCGGGTGAGTTCCGGGTAGGTGTCGGGGTGTAAAAACATAGGAAAAATCTATTTTTTTTGAGTTGTTGTTGGTGTTTTACGATTTGCTCTATGCGATTGCGTAGGTTCCTCTGCGATCGCATAGAGGTATAGGAGGTCTGGGCGGGGGTTGGCTAGGTACTCTTCGCGATCGCAAGGTCTAGTTCATGATCGCATAGGGTGGAGTCCTTGAACTATGCGATCGCAGTCAATTGTTCGCTATCGCAGTGAGGGGGGATCCCAGATTCTTCTTTGCGGTCGCATTCTTTCAGCCGCGATCGCAGAATGTAGGGACCAGACTGTCCGCGATCGCATACCCATTCCCGCAATCGCGATGCACGTTTTCACCTAGTTATTTTAAAAGCTCCAAAACAGAATACTATTACGGGATTATGACTTTTTCACCCTCTTCTTCCTCTCCAAGACCCCATAGGCGATTCTCAAGCGAGCTTTCTTCCATATCCACTTAAGTAAGTGATCCTAACACTAATTTCTTCCATTTTCCTTCATCAATCACTAGAATCTAGGGCTAAAATCATGAAATCAAGGGTAGAAATTGTGGGTTTTGGGTAGAGTTAGGGCTTTTGGAAATTTTGGGAATTCAACCTCATTTTGGGGTCGGATTTCAAAATAAATTGTATATTCGGGTTCATGGGGGAATGGGTGATCGGGTTTTGGTCCGAACCTCGAGTTTGGACCAAATGGGCCCGGGGTCGAATTTTGGTATTTTTGGAAGAATTATGGGAAATATATAATTAGGCTTTGGGATTGAGTTATTGAATTATTATTGATGTTATTAAGTCAATTATGTCTAGATATTATTGTTTCGGAGTCGGATTCAAGAGGAAAGGTCGTGATTGAGGCTTGACTTGCATTCTTGGAGTCGAGGTAAGTGTTTGGCCTAACCTTAGCTTGAAGGAATAGATATAGAGTCCTATTTGCTATGTGTAATTGATGTCGATTTGGATGAGTTGTTTAATGTTCTTTGATATTCTCCGTGTTGTGAACTATTGGGAACCTTGAAAGTGGTACCTTGAGGTTATTTCATGACGTAGAAAAATTATTGATTATGTGTTCGGTCGAGGATTTTACTGTTGACATTATACCTCTGAGTAAGATTGGTTATAGCTGAGTCCCTTGCCGGGACAATAGAATTTTGTTGATTATTTCTGAACATTTGAAATGTCGTATTGTTAAGCTTTCATATCAATTTTTGCTTTTACACTCATCATGCACGAGGGAACATTCCGTGCCGATTGATTATTATTTATGCACGAATGAACATTCCGTGACGATTGATTATTATTTATGCACGAAGGAACATTCCGTGCGATTGATTATATTTATGCACGAAGGAACATTCCGTGCCGATTGATTATTATTTATGCGCGAGGGGACATTCCGTGCCATATTTTATATTGTTATGCACGAGGGGACATGCCGTGCCGTTTCTTTTCACTGTTTAATTCATGTTGTCCATCCCCGTTATTATTTTCGGATAATTTAGACTATTGTTTCATTTCCGTCATTTCAGTATTTGCTATCTCTTATCCCCAACATGTTCTTCCCCGTAACTGTATACTTGTTTATTTTTCTGCTATACTATTAAACTGCACAAGTACAATTTGTTGTCGTGTCCTAGCCTCGTCACTACTTCGTCGAGGTTAGGCTCGGCACTTACTCAGTACATGGGGTCGGTTGTAGTGACGCTACACCTGCACTTCCTTATGTTGTGCAGATTACACAGCCAGACCCAGTGGACATCGCTAGTGGGAGTGTCCTTCAGTCCATCCCAGACGACACCGAGGTAGTTACGCATGGCGTTCGTGGATCTCGGCATCCCTGTCTATCTTTCATCCTGTCTTTTATGTGTTTTTCAGACATATACATCATCTTAATTTCAAACTGTTATTTTTAGTCAAATCTTAGACTAGTTCGTGAGGTTGTGACTCCACTTCTGGGTTGTACTTAAAGGGGATTTTTGAGTTATTAGCTATTGTTATTTAGAATTATGTTAATACTTCCGCACTTTATTTCAGTTATATAGTTAGTGTTTGTTATTTTCACTTGCTAATAAATCAATACAATTGACACATTGGCTTGCCTAGCGGGTGTAACGTTAGGCGCCATCACGACCTGAAGGTGGAATTTCGGGTCGTGACACTAAGATTACAAATACTTGTTAAATAAACTAAATCACTAATAATTTAATTTAATCAACTAGTTAAATCCTTTATAGTTCCCTTAAACTATTTCATGCGATGGATACAAAATCCATTGGTGGCCGAGGTTTCACATGAAAACTTATAAGCTTACGTAAAGGAGTATTATCAAACTCGAGGTTGAGTCAAAGATTCTATCAACTAATTATTATTTCACAAATGTTATTAGTTATTGTCCAATCTATTAGGTATACATTAACTCTGAATAGAGTTGTATCTTTTGATAAATCAAAACAATAAACAAATCACATTGATCATAATAACTATATTAAGATTAAGAGTATAAACTCATTTAATGAATCGGATAAAATATTTTATATATTCAGTACAAAAACATCTTTTCTCTACTTGATTCGTTCAATATACACTAAGTATACTAGCACAAGAAGTAGGAGTAAAACCACTCCCATAATCAAGATAAATTTTTCACAACTCAAACTAAACCTGTCGTGATGGAGCCTATCGTGGTACTAGGAAAGCCGACACATTACCAAAACGAATTGATATTTTCATTTCAAAGATAATTTCAAAGCTATTTAATATAAAACCTTCATAAATGGGTTCAAATCAAAACAAAAGTGAGGAAAAGAAAAGTCCAACATCAGGGTGTCACTAGTCATGAGCAACTACTACGACTGTTTGTAAATATCAAGACTAACATAGTTTGGGATTAATCAAGTACAACTAAGGGAAGATAAATAAGGAGGAAAGCAGGGCTTCGAACGCCATGCAGCCACCTTGCTAACTCCGAGAATTTGTGTTAAGAATAATCAACAGCCTTTACCGGTTCCAAGAATGCCTGGATCTGCACACAAGGTGTAGGGAGTAACGTGAGTACGCCAACTCAGTAAGTAACAACAGTAAATAAATATTGAGAAGTAGTGACGAGCAATAATGCCAGTAAAATTCATATCACAAAACTCAGTAAAATACGTCATGCTTTTAAAATCAGAGTTTGAATCAAATCAGCTCGTTTGAATCCAGTTCTAATAAAATCATTTAAAGACATCTTTCAACAGTTTTCAAAACAAAGGCTCAATGCAAAGGTGATAAAAAATGATGAAATCATAATCAGCCCCTCGGACAAAACATCACTCATATACAGCCCCTCGGGCAAACCTCACGATCACTCGTATACAGACTCTCAAGCAAACCTCACCATCGCTCATGTCTACCAGTCACTCAGCACTCGGCACTCGCACTCGCACTCAGTAGGTACCTGCACTCACTGGAGGTATGTACAGACTCCAGAGGGGCTCCTTCAGCCCAAGCGCTATATGAAGCCAATCATGGAATAAATCAATGAGGCCCTCAGCCTATATCAAACATGTTGCGGTGTACATCCCGATCCAAAAATCCTCACAAATCAGGACCTCGGCCTCACTCAGTCATAAACCTCTCAAGCCTCTCGGGCTCTCAGAAAAACAAAGTTTTCAGCCCAAACAACATTTATATGGTGCATCAAAAATAGAGTAATAGAGACTGAGCTATGCAGTAAGTATGTATAAACATGACTGAGTATAGGTTTTCATTCAAAACAATGAGATGATAGCAAGAAAAGACTTCTAAGGGTCCAAACAACACTGGCATAAGGCTTAAACATGGCATCCTACCCGATTTACAAAATTTCTTTCTAAAACACATAAAAATCATATAGTTTCAAAAAATATTCAACTTTACAGTTGATACGGGACGGACCAAGTCACAATCCCCACGGTGCACGCCCGCACGCCCGTCACCTAATATGTGCGTCACCTCAAACTAGTCACATGCCACAAAATCTGGGGTTTCATACCCTCAGGACTAGATTTACAATCGTTACTTACCTCAAAACGATCAAATCTCTACTCCGCGATGCTCTTGCCCCTCGATTCGGCCTCTAAATGCTTCGAATCTATTCACAATTAGTATAATACCATAAATTTATGCTAAAGGAATGAATTCCACAAGAAAAGCTAACAAATAAGATCCCAAACCCGAAATCGGCTCAAACCCGGCCCCCAGGCCCCCGTCTCGAAATCTGACAAAAAATTACAAAACTAAGCTCATTCACTCACGAACCCATACATACGAAATTCACCAAATTCCGACACTGTTTTGTCCCTGGAATTCTCGCATCAAACTATCCAAAATCCCAAGCCCTAACCCCTCATTTTCACCCCTAATTTCCACTAATTAAATGATTAAACAACGGAAAATCACCATAGATATGAGTATTAGAGCTCAAGAAACTTGCCTCACTGGAAAACCCTTGAATCTCCCTTTAAAATCACTCAAAAGCTCCAAAAACCGACTTGAAAATGGACCAAAATTCGCAAAGTGTTCTTTTTATACTTTCTGCCCAAGGCTTTCGCACTTGCGGTCAAATGTCCGCTCCTGCGGTCAAATCCTCGCACCTGCGAGAACCACTTATGTCCTCAAATTACGCACCTGCGCCGTAGGTTCCGCACCTGCGGGCGCGCACCTGCACAACAATTCCGCTTCTGCGGAACCAACTCAACTCTTCCTTTACGCATCTACGCTCAAGGCCTCGCACCTGTGGGCTCGCAGATACGGCCAATCCTTCGCACCTGCGTTCCCAGCCTTTGTCTTCCATTTCCGCATCTGCGGCTACACAAACGCACCTGCGACCTCGCACCTGCGGCTCCCCATCCGCAGGTGCGGAAAACACCAGCAACTTCAGAAACCAGCAAAAACAGCTATCTCCCAACACCAAAAATCAATCTATAACCACTGGAAACTCACCTGAGGCCCTCGTGACCTCAACCAATAATACTAACAAGTCATATATCAACATATGAACTTAGTCAAACCTTTTAAACACTCAAAACAACATCAAAATACCAAATTACCCTCGTATTCAAGCCTAAGAACTTCTAAACTTCCAAATTCCGCAAATGACGCCGAAACCTACCAAACCACGTCCGAATGACCTCAAATTTTACACACACGACACAAATGACACTAAGAACCTACTCCAACTTCCGAAATTCCATTCCAACCCCGATATCGAATTTTCCACTGCCGACCTAAATCGCCAAATTTTCAACTTTTGCCAATTCAAATCTAATTCTACCACGGACCTCCAAATCACATTACAGATGCACTCCTATGTCAAAAATCACCTAACGGAGCTAACTGAACCATAAAAATCCAAATCCGAGACCGTTGACACATGAGTCAACATCTGGTTGACTTTTCCAACTTAAGCTTCCTAATAAGAGACTAAGTGTCTCATTCAACTCCGGAACCACTCTGGACCCGAACCAACCAACACGATGCGATAAAATACAGCTGTAGAACACAAAAGAAAGCATAAATAGGGGAAAAAGGTCTATAACTCTCGAAATGATTGGTTGGGTTGTTACATCCTTCCCCTTTTGAACAAACGTTCGTCCTCGAACGAGTCTACAAACATACGTGGAGTCTCAAATAGGTATGGGTATCTGCTCCGCATCTTTCGCTCGGTCTCCCAGGTGGCCTCCTCCATAGGCTGACCTCTCCACTGTACCTTCACTGAAGCTATGTCCTTCAACCTTAACTTTCAAACCTGCCGATCCAAAATAGCCACTGGTTCCACATCATAAGTCATATCACCCTCCAACTGAAGGGTTTTGAAGTCCAAAACATGGGACGAATCACCAACATACTTCCAGAGCATGGAAACATGAAATACCGGGTGCACACTCGACAAACTGGGTGGCAAGGCAAGCTTATAAGACACCTCTCCTATCCTCTGAAGCACCTCAAAAGGCCCAATGAGCAGGGGGCTCAACTTTCCCCTCTTCCTAAACCTCATAACACTCTTCATGGGTGATACCTTCAGCAAAACCTTCTCCCCAACCATAAAAGACGCATCACAGACCTTCCTGTCCGCATAGATCTTCTGCCTAGATTGCGCCGTGCGAAGCCGCTCCTGAATCAATTTCACGTTATCTAATGCATCCTGAACCATGTTTGTACCCAAGAGTCTAGCCTCATCCGGCTCAAACCATCCAACCGGAGATCTACACCTCATCCCATATAAAGCCTTGTAGCGAGCCATCTGAATACTCGATTGATAACTGTTATTATATGCAAACTCCGCGAGTGGCAGAAACTGGTCCCATGAACCCCTAAAGTCAATGACACACGTATGCAACATATCATCTACTATCCAAATAATGCGCTCGGACTGTCCGTCTAAGGGTGAAAAGCTGTGCTCAACTCAACCTGAGTACCCAACTCTCGCTGCACGGCCCTCCAAAACTACAATGTGAACTGAGTACCTCTATCTGAAATGATGGAAACTAGGACACCATGCAGGCGAACAATCTCTCGAATATAAATCTCAGCCAACCACTCTGAAGTATAAGTAGTACCAACATGAATGAAGTGCGCAGACTTGGTCAGCTGATCCACAATAACCCAAATAACATCAAACTTCCTCGAAGTCCATGGGAGCCAAACTACAAAGTCCATGGTGATTCTCTCCCACTTCCACTCGAGGATCTCTAATCTCTGAAGCAAGTCACCCGGTCTCTGATGCTCATACTTAACCTGCTGACAGTTGAGACACCGAGCTACAAAGCCCACTATATCCTTCTTCATCCGCCTCCACCAATAGAGTTGTCTTAAATCCTGGTACATCTTCACGGCACCCGGATGGATGGAATACTGTAGGTTGTGGGCCTCCTCAAGAATCAACTCCCGAAGCCCATCTACATTAGGCACACATATTCGGCCCTGCATCCTCAACACACCGCCAGCACCAATAGTCACATCCCTAGCATCAACTCGCCGGACCCTGTCCTGAAGAACGAGCAAGTAGGGATCATTATACTGACGCTCCCTGATATGATCATAAAGAGATGACCTGGAGACCACACAAGCTAATACCCGACTCAGCTCCGAAATATCCAATCTCACAAGCTGGCCTGCTAAGGCCTGAACATCCAATGCCAAGGGTCTCTCTACTGCCAGAAGGTATGCTAAACTTCCCAAACTCTCCGCCCGGAGACTCAAAGCATCGGCCACGACATTAACCTTCCTCGGATGGTACATAATAGTGATATCATAGTCCTTAAGAAGCTCCAACCATCTTCGCTGACGCAAATTAAGATCCTTCTGTTTAAACATATGTTGCAGACTCCGCTGATCAGTATAGATCTCACAATGAACCCCATACAAATAATGACGCCAAATATTCAAGGCGTGAATAATGGATGCTAACTCAAGATCACGGACGAGATAGTTCTTCTCATGGGTCTTCAACTGGTGCAAGGAATAGGAAATCACCTTACCCTCCTGCATCAGAACAAATCCAATGCCTATCCTCGAAGCATCACAATACACGGTGTAAGAACCTGAAGCTGATGGCAGAACCAACACTGGAGTTGTGGTCAAGGCAGTCTTAAGCTTCTGAAAGCTCTCCTCATACTCATCCGACCACCTGAATGGAGCACCCTTTTGGGTCAATTTGGTCAAGGGCGATGCAATAGATTAAAATCCCTCCAAAAAGCGACGATAATAACTCGCCAAACCAAGAAAACTCCTAATCTCCGTGGCTGAGGACGGTCTATGCCAACTCTGCACCGCCTCTATATTCTTTAGATACACCTGAATTCCCTCACTGAACACCACGTGCCCCAAGAATGCTACTGAACTGAGCCAAAACTCATACTTGGAGAACTTTGCATAAAGCTTCACCTCCCTCAATCTCTGTAATACATCCTCAAATGTTGAGCATGCTCCTCCTGGCTAACGTGCCCCAAGAATGTCATCAATGAATACAATAACGAAGGAATCCAAATAGGGCTGGAATAAACTTTTCATCAAATACATGAACGTTACTGGGGCATTGGTCAGCCCAAAAGACATCACCAAGAGCTCATAATGGCCATAACGGGTCCTAAAATCTGTCTTAAGAATATTCGAATCCCAAATCTTCAGCTGGTAATACTCGGACCTCAAATCAATCTTGGAGAACACCCTCGCTCCCTAAAGCTGGTTAAATAAATAGTCAATACGAGGCAAATGATACTTGTTCTTGACTGTGACCTTGTTTAACTGCCTGTAATCAATGCACATTCTCATGGAACCATCCTTCTTCTTCACAAATAGAACCGGTGCACCCCAACGTGACACACTAGGCCGAATAAACCCCTTATCAAGGAGTTCCTTCTGTTCTTTCAATTCCTTCAACTCCACCGGTGCTTACAATATGGTGGGATAGAAATGGGCTGAGTGCCCGACACCAAATCAATACCAAAGTCAATATCCCTGTCAGGCAGCACGCCCGGCAGGTCTGCAGGAAACACATCCAGAAAATCACGTACTATAGAAACAGAATCAATGCTTGGAGTTTCTGCACTAACATCTCTCACAAAAGCCAAATAAGACATGCAACCCTTCTCAACCATACGTTGAGCCTTTAAGTATGAAATCTCCCTACTTGGTACATAATCTATAGAATAGCTCCACTCAACCCTCGAAAATCCCGGCATCGCTAACGTCATGGTCTTAACGTGACAATCTAGAATAGCATGGCACAAAGATAACCAATCCGTACCTAATATCACATCAAAGTCGACCATACTGAGCAACAAAAGGTCCACTCGGGTCTCCAAACCCCCAATAGTCACCACACATGACCGATACACGCTGTCTACAACAATTGTATCGCCCACATGAGTAGATACATGAACAGATAAAACTAAAGACTCACGGGGCATATCCAGAAAATAAGCAAAGTATGAGGAAACATATGAATATGTGGAACCAGGGTCAATTAATACAGAGGCATCTATGTGATAGACTGAGACAATACCTGTAATCACAGCATATGAAGCAATACCATCTGGTCTGGCTGGGAGTGCATAGAAACGGTCCTGACCACCACCTGATCGACCTCCCCCTCTAGGGCGACCCTTAACTGACTGACCTTCACCCCTAGCTGATTGGGCGGGTGTTGAAGTAACCGGTGCTGAAGTCGATGGCTGACTCCTCTGCTGAGGCGTACCCCCATGAAAACAAGGACACTACCTCCACATATTCCAAAACTCCCACACTCAAAACAACCCCCTGGTGCTGGTGACGGGGACTGAAGGGAACCCCTAGCAACAGGATGACTGGTAGAAGAACCTGGCATGGAGGAGCCCTGAACTGATGGAGCACGGTACGGACTATGGGATGGGAGGGCACTAAGTGAGGAGTGGCCCTGATGAGAATTGTGAGAACCATGGCCCGCTGATGCACCACGTTGAACTGGGTGACCTTACTGAGCATGCCTGAATAGACGGCCTATGTCGTGCTGGAACTGACCCCAAGAAGGAGCACCACTGAATCCACCCTGTCCATGAGGCCTCTTGGCCTCCCTCTCAACCCTCTCCTGACCGCGAAACATCTCAATCTGTCGAGCAATATCGACAAACTCATCAAAAGTAGCACCATACACTCTCTCTGGTCATAAGAAATCGAAGCTAAAAACTGAGGCCATCTATAAGCCTCCTAATCCTCTCTCGATATGTGGGAACCAACCAGATCGCTTGACGGGCCAGCTCGGAGAACCACATATCATACTGTGTCCCAGACATATCACCCTGATGAAGCTGCTCAAACTGCCAGCGCAGCTCCTCTCTGCGGGACTGAGGTACAAAATTCTCCAGAAAGAGAACGGAGAACTGCCGCCAAGTAAAGGGTGTTGCGCCAATCGGCCTACGCCTCCCGTAAGCCTCCCACCAACTAAATGCAGCCCTAGAGAACTGGAAAGTAGTGAATGAGAACCCACTGGTCTCCAGAATACCTGATGTCCGGAGCATCCTCTGACACTTATCCAAGAAACCCTGTGCATCCTCACCCTCTACACTACTGAAAGATGGAGGCTAGAGTCTCCCAAACCTCTCCAATCTACGCTGCTTATCCTCAGGCTTAACAAGAACTACATAGTCCTGAGCAGCTGCAACCAGTTGGGCTGGTGGTGCTCCCGGTGTCTGAAGTCCCTAAACAACCTGTTCCGGTGTGCGAGCGGCGTGAGTCTGAGTGCCTTCCCCGGCCTAAGAAGCAGCTTCAGTCGTAGAAACAGAGACCGCCTGAGCAAGGCCAGTACATACTGATAAGATTTGAGCTAGGGCCTCCTGAAGGCCAGGAATCACAATAGGCACAGGTGGTGCCTGAGCTGGTCCCGCTGGGGCATCAATGATTGGGACCTGTTCTGGAGAACCTGGATGGTCTACAGGTACTTCCCTGGCTGTTGTGCGGGCTGCACCTCCACCATACTAACTTGTCACGACCCAAACTAACCCTGTCGTGACGGCGCCTATCGTGGTACTAGGCAAGCCGACACATTACCAAAATGAATCGATATTTTCATTTCAAATATAATTTCAAAGATATTTAATCTAAAACCTTCATAAAAGAGTTCAAATCAAAACAAAAGTGCGGAAAAGAAAAGCCCGACATCGGGGTGTCACTAGTCATGAGCAACTACTACAACTGTCTGTAAATATCAAGACTAACATAGTTTGGGATTAATGAAGTACAACTAAGGGAAGATAAAGAAGGAGGAAAGCAGGGCTGCAATCGCCAGGCAGCTACCTTGCTAACTCCGAGAATCTGCATCAGGAATAATCAACAACCTCTACCGGGTCTAGGAATGCCTGGATCTGCACACAAGGTGCAGGGAGTAACGTGAGTATGCCAACTCAGTAAGTAACAACAGTAAATAAAGACTGAGAAGTAGTGACGAGCAATAATGCCAGTAAAATTCATATCACAAAAACTTAGTAAAATACGACATGCTTTTAAAACCAGAGTTTGAATCAAATCAGCTCGTTTAAATCCAGCTCCAATAAAATCATTTAAAGACATCTTTCAACAGTTTTCAAAACAAAGGCCCAATGCAAAAGTGAGCAAAAATGATGAAATCATAATCAGCCCCTCGGGCAAAACATTACTCATATACAGCCCCTCGGGCAAACCTCACGATCACTCGTATACAGACCATCGGGCAAACCTCATCATCGCTCATGCCTAACAGTTACTCAGCACTAGGCACTCGCACTCGCACTCGTACTCGCACTCAGTAGGTACCTGCGCTCACTGCGGGTATGTACAGACTCCGGAGGGACTCCTTCAGCCCAAGCGCTATATGAAGCCAATCATGGCATAAATCGATGAGGCTCTCGGCCTATATAAAACATGATGCGGCGTGCAGCACGATCCCAAAATATCCTCACAAATCAGGTCCTCGGACTCACTCACTCATAAACCTCTCAAGCCTCTCGGGCTCTTAGAAAAACAATGTTTTCAGCCCAAACAACATTTATATGGTGCATCAAAAATAGAGTAATAGAGACTGAGCTATGCAGTAAGTATGTATAAACATGACTGAGTATAGGTTTTCAATCAAAACAATGAGACGATAGCAAGAAAAGACTTCTAAGGGTCCAAACAACACTGGCATAAGGCTTAAACATGGCATCCAACCTGATTTACAAAATTTCTTTCTAAAACACATAAAAATCATATAGTTTCAAAAAAATATTCAACTTTACAGTTGATACGAGATGGACCAATTCACAATCCCCACGGTGCACACCCGCACGCCCGTCACCTAATATGTGCGTCACCTCAAACTAGTCACATGACACAAAATCTGGGGTTTCATACCCTCGGGACTAGATTTACAATCGTTGCTTACCTCAAACCGATTAAATCTCTACTCCGTGATGCTCTTGCCCCTCGATTCGGCCTCCAAATGCTCTGAATATATTCACAATCAGTACAATACCATCAATTTATGCTAAAGGAATGAATTCCATAAGAAAAACTATCAAATTAGACCCAAACCCGAAATCGGCTCAAACCCGGCCCCCAGTCCTACGTCTCGAAATCCGAAAAAAATTACAAAACTTGAAAGCCCATTCACTCACGAAAATCCCAAGCCCTAACTCCTCATTTTCATCCCTAATTTCCACTAATTAAATGATTAAACAACGGGAAATCACCATAGATAGGAGTATTAGAGCTCAAGCAACTTACNCTAGAAAGCCCATTCACTCACGAGTCCAACCATACCAAATTTATCAAAATCCGACCTCATTTGGTCCCTCAAATTCCCAAATCAAACTCTCCAAAATCCCAAGCCCTAACTCCTCATTTTCATCCCTAATTTCCACTAATTAAATGATTAAACAACGGGAAATCACCATAGATAGGAGTATTAGAGCTCAAGCAACTTACCTCACTGAAAACCCCTTGAATCTCCCTTCAAAATCACTCCAAAAGCTCCAAAAATCGACTTGAAAATGGTGGAAATTGACCAAAATTCGTGAAGTGTTCTTTTTATACTTTCTGCCCAGGGCTTTCGCACCTGCGGCCAAATATCCGCTCCTTAGGAACCGCATCTGCGGTCAAATCCTCGCACCTATGAGAACCACTTAGGTCCTCAAATTACGCACCTGTGCCCCAGGTTCCGCACCTGCGCAACACTTCTGCTTTTGCGGAACCAGCTCAACTCTTCCTTTCCGCATCTGCGCTCAAGGCCTCGCACCTACGGGCTCGCAGATGAGGCCAATCCTTCGCACCTGCGTTCCCGGCCTTGGCCTTCCATTTTCGCATCTATGGCTACCCAAACGCACCTGTGACCTTGCACCTGCGGCTCCCCATCCGCAGGTGCGGAAAACACCAACAACTTCAGAAACCAGCAAAAACAGCTATCTCCCAACACCAAAAAGCAATCTTATAACCACTCGAAACTCACCCGAGGCCATCGGGACCTCAACCAATAAGACGAACAAGTCATATATCAACATACAAACTTAGTTGAACCTTCGTAACACTCAAAACAACATCAAAACACCAAATTACCCTCGTATTCAAGCCTAAGAACTTCTAAACTTTCAAATTCGCAAACGACGCCGAAACGTACCAAACCACGTCCGAATGATCTCAAATTTTACACACACGACACAAATGACATTAGGAACCTACTCCAACTTCCGGAATTCCATTTTGACCCCGATATCAAATTTTCCACAGCCGACCAAAATCGCCAAATTTCCAACTTTCGCCAATTAAAGCCTAATTCTACCACATATCTCTAAATCATATTTTGGACGCGCTCATAGTCCAAAGTCACCTAACAGAGCTAACTGAAGCATAAAAATCCAAATCCGAGACCGTTTACACATGAGTCAACATCTGGTTGACTTTCCAACTTAAGCTTCCTAATAAGAGACTAAGTGTCTCATTCCACTTCGGAACCACTCCGGACCCGAACCAACCAACACGATACGATAAAATACAACTGAAGAACACAAAAGGAAGCAGAAATGGGAGAAATGGGGCTATAACTCTTGAAACGACTAGTCGGGTCGTTACAAAAATTATACTTTAAGGTTGTGCTACAATCATCAAGATATTTTGTCCAACAATATCTTTGATAGTGAACATACGTTATTAATTACGAGAACCGACAATTTAATCTTCTGTGCATTAGCTAAAACTCCATACATTAAATCGTCTACTACATAACTAAATGACACACATGTAACAAATGATCTATTCAAAGCAATATTTTATTGAATTGAATAATTCAAATAAACAATTATTTCATAAAAAATAAATATAATACTATAGTTGAACCGCATGATTAACAATATATTTCAACAACATCGAAGTATAGACTAAATAAAAGTTGGTCAAAATAAGGTGCATTGAAGAACATAACTTTCAAATATTTATTTACTTTATCACGGGACTAAACAGAAAGGCATGAAAGCATTAAAAACATATCTATCAAGTATCAACATTCATTGTCCCCAATCCGGTTGTGCTCTATTATTTCCTTGATGTTGTTGTTTTTCTTTTTTCTTTTTCACTTTCATTAAAAAGGCTATTTAAAAGCAAATTAAGTTTATAAGTTAAGTACGTAAAATGTACTTTACTGATCTTATTAATCTGAAAGTAAATTTGTAAAACCAGCTAGTGTTTTCCCTTTTTCTTGTAATTAACTAGTTATACTATAAATCTTATGAATTTTTGAAATACTCAGCAAACTAAAACTAATTATTTACGGATAAAGAAAACTAATTTCAGCTGTCGATATAGATTAGGCAACACGATTTTAATATGAGGTTTAAGGAATATCGCATGGCTGAGTCAAACTTTTAATTACTTGAAGGGACAAATTAACATGAGTTAAAGAGGACGACAATAAGAAATTATACTTTTACAAACACGTTCTAGAATCATTATGTCGGGTATCTCTTAGGACTCCTTTAGCTGATCATTAATTTTCATGATCAAGGTTACTGACTGTTGCCACTGTAGAAGAAATCACGAAGGGTAATTTTTACAACCCGATTTCATATCTTCACTAGTACTTTTCATGTTAATTTTTAATTCTTCATATAACTATCATTACATACACTTGAAAATATCAAAATTTCTATTCATATATTGTTCAACATAATTTTGTCACGATCCAAACTGGAGGATCATGACTAGCACCCGGGCCATATTTGCCAATCACCAATGTACATTTTATCTAACCTTCCTTATTATCTTTAAGGGCCGACAAGATCAATATAAATGGTGAATATGGATCATGAACAACCAACAATGAAAGATATTGGCATGAACATACATAACATGGGATGACAAAACTGCCAAGAAACTACATATAAGTTACGAGCTCCCACGCTTCCATGAAAGACTATACAACAAAAATCAGCCGACAAGGCATACCAAACTATATATGAGTTGATACCTGTCTATGAGCCTCTAAAGGAGCATAAGTGCTTAAACATTGCCGGAACAGAGCCTCGACATACCCATAATGTCTATAACAAAAATGCATACCAAGACCACGGCAAGTCTGGAGAAGGGATCTCGCCAATAACCGCTGAACTGGGAAGCCTACTATGGTGGGGAAGTTGTGTCTACCTCTCTATCAAGACCTGCAACACTACATGCAACATCCACAAATAAAAAGGACGTCAGTACAAATAAAGTACTGAGTATGTAAGGCAGGAAAGCATAAGTAAGAATAATAATGTAAACAGGGATAGAGAATATACAACCTGTAACATCTGAGTACTTCTGAGGGCTACTCACATGAAATTCGTGATATATACATATACATACAAACTTTTAAAACATACGCCTCTGTGGGCATCATCATCATCATATTGTACCCGACTGTAATAGGCTCGGTAACATGTACCCGGCCACGTGGAGCTCGATAAAATTCAATTGATCAGTGGTTGCACAATAGGTGTCGTACCTGACCGACTATAGCGCGACTCGATAGAGTAATATATATATATATATATAATGCATGCAGGATTCATTGGAATCATATTCTGAACCTTTTGGAGTGACGTAAGGTCGATATTCTCCATACACATTATTAGGACTAACTCTTCATCAAGAATCTTATAAGAATCAGGAATTACCAACAACATTGATAACATAAGAATAAGAGAAGCAACATCAACATCAATTGTTCCATAAGAAGGGAAACAATGTAAGTACTGCTAGCTTCTAAGAGTAGAGTATCTTTGGAAGCTCGTTCATTGCATTATGTACAATCGGAGTAGTGAAAGAGAAGGAAAGGGATAGCCTCACATACCTTGTATATATACTTCCCAACCTCAAGCGATACAAATGTCACGACTCCTTAGTCTACAATAAGAGAAACAACATTATCGTTATCGTTTAAGCGTCGTAACTATTATGTATCGACCACAACATATTTTACAATGAAACAAACAACACCTCCCCTAGATATATATGACTTCACACAAGTCAAACAATCACCAAACAACCCAACACACCGCGATCTCTTCATACACAAAACGACCATCGTAGTAGTGGTAAACGACCCAGAAATGTTACGACGAATGACCGCCCACCACCCTACATCTATATGGTTTTTCTCCACACCCTTCCTTCTCCAAAACTCCACAAAATAGTAGTAAAACATGCAGCCCAACAGCAACACAAAACAGTCCGCGAAACAGTCTGCTGCAAGTGAATAACTCGAACTCACGACTTCTGATACCGTTCCGTGAGTTGTTACAAGTATAAAACGAATTATCATGAATTTACAACGGATAATTCCTCGTATGAGGACATTTTAATACTGATATAATAGATACCGGTACACCATGAAGCCTAACAATCTCCTTGATATACAACTTCGCATAATCTTCAGCTGTGTAAGTTGTCTTAATTGGCAAAAAATGGGCACATTTTGTAAGTCAATCAACTATCACCCAATAAGAGCAAGGTAATCCAATAATGAAGTCCATATTAATCACCTCCCATTTCCAAGTCGGAATTTCTATATTCTGAAGCAATCCACTGGGTTTCTGATGTTCGATTTTTACTTGTTAACAATTAGGACACTGGGCTACAAATTCTGCAATAGACTTCTTCATGTTATCCCACCAATACTGCTCCTTAACATCATGATACATCTTTGTCGATTCGGGATGGATGGAATATCGGGATTGATGAATCTCAATCATAATCTTCTCTCTCAACCCTGCGACATTAGGCACATATAACCGGCCCTGGTATCTCAGTGCCCCATCTACCCCGATCTCAATAGCCGTAATTTTACACTGCTGAATTCTCTCTCTCTCAATCGTACTAAGGTAGGGTCTTCATATTGCCGTGCTTTTACCTCGGCTACCAAAGATGATTCTGATGTATTCTTTACAGTAACACCTCCGTCATCAGAGTCTAACAATCTGATTCTCATATTGGCTAGCTGAAGAAGCTCTTTAGTCAACCCCTGTCTACCGGACTCAATGTATACTAAGCTTCCCATTGACTTACGACTGAGAGCGTCTTCCTCAATATTGGCTTTACCAGGATGGTACAATATCTTGACATCGTAATCTTTCAGTAATTCTAGCCACCTACTCTGCCTCAAATTCAACTCCTTCTGCTTGAAGATGTGTTTAAACTCTTATGATCTGTGTAGATGTCAACATGGACGCCGTATAAGTAGTGCCGCCATAGTTTCAAAGCATATATTACTACAGCCAATTCCAAATCATGGGTCGGGTAATTATTTTCATGCTTATTCAATTGTCTTGATGCATAAGCAATCACCTTTCCATGTTTAATCAATACGCACCTCAAACCTATACTTGAGGCATCACAATATACCACATAACCTTCTGTTCCTTCTAGGAGAGTGAGCACTGGCGCAAATGTCAATAGATTCTTTAACTCCTGAAAACTTCGTTCACAAGCGTCAAACCACTGGAACTTATTATCTTTCCGTGTTAACTTAGTCAATGGTGCTGATATAGAGGAAAACCCTTCTACAAATCGCCTATAATATCCCTCTAGCCTCAGGAAGTTGCAGACTTCTGATGGTGTTGTATGTCTTGGCCAATTCTTTACTGCATCGATCTTTTGAGTGTCAACACTAATACCCTCGTCAGATATCACATGTCTAAGGAATGATACTGAGTTCAGCCAGAATTCACATTTGGAGAGCTTAGCATATAACTTTTGATCCTGAAGCGTCTGCAATACTATCAGCAAGTGGCCCGCATGTTCTGCCTCTGAACGAGAATACACCAAAATTTCATCAATGAATACGATCACGGACACATCAAGATAGGTCCTGAATACAGTATCCATGAGATCCATAAAAGATACTGGGGCATTTGTTAGCCCAAACGACATCACCAAGAACTCAAAGTGCCCATATCTTGTCCAGAAGGTCGTCTTTGGAATATCCTTCTCCTTAACCCTCACCTGATGATACCCTGAACGTAAGTCAATCTTGGAGAAATAATTGGCACCCTAGAGTTGGTCAAACAGGTCATCAATCCTTTGAAGTGGATTCTTGTTCTTTATAGTAAACTTATTCAACTGTCGATAATCGATACACATCCTTAACGACCCGTCTTTCTTCCGCACGAACAGGACTGACGCACCCCGAGGTGAAGTGCTAGGCCTAATGAAGCCCTTATCCAGCAAGTCCTTCAACTGCGCCTTCAACTCTTGCAACTCTGTCGGGGCCATCCTGTATGGAGAAATAGATATGGGTTGAGTGTCAGGAAACACATCAATGCTAAATTCAATCTCCCTTTCAGGAGGAAGGCATGTGAGTTCATCTGGGAAAACATCTGGAAATTCATTGACCACGGGGATTGATTGTAGAATAGGCGGCTTTGCCTTCGCATCCCTAACGTGAACGAGATGATAAATGCAACCTTTTGAGATCATCTTCCTTGCCTTAAGATAGGAAATAAACCTACCTTTCGGCGTAGCAATGTTCCTCTTCCATTTGATGACGGGTTCATCAGGAAATTGAAACCTAACCATCTTCGTACGAAAATCAACATTTTCATAGAATGAGGCCAACCAGTCCATTCCCATTATCACATAGAAATCAACCATTTCTAATTCAAAATAAATTTTCCGAGGTTTGACGACTGCAAATCATCACTGTGCAACCTCTATATATCCTTTTATCAATCATAGAATCTCCTATCGGAGTAGATACCGCAAGTGCTTTACTTATCAATTTAGGTTCAACGCCAAACTCATTAGCCACAAAGGGTGTAACATATGATAATGTAGATCCCGGATCAATCAACGCATATACATCGTAAGAAAACACAGACAATATACCAGTAACAACATCCTGAGATGACTCGAGATCCTGTCGACCTACAAGAGCATAGGTTTGATTTTGAGAACCACTCGAACTCGGCACTGAACCTCTACCTCTACCACGACCTGTAGACTGTTGAAAACCCCGTGCTGGAGGTCGAACTGATGAGGAAGAGCCAGACACAGATTAAGTTGGCTGAGCCATATCACCACCCTCTCTGTTAGGACAATCCCGCATCATATGGCCAGGCTGTCCACAAGAATAGCATGCATCAGAACCTCGACGACACAGTCCAAAGTGGGCCTTGTCGCAATGATCATAACAGGGTGTTGGGGGACTCGTCTGACTAGTATCCCTATGATATTGCGAGCCTGATGCCCCCGAACTCTGACCTTTAAATCGATCATACCGAGGCCTCTGAAACTGTGGAGGAGCACTAACTACAGGTGGCGCCAAACTCCTCGAAGACTGGGGCCTCGCACTGCCTCTAAAGTCATGAAAATACCCTACAAATCTCGCCCTCTTATGTTGGCCCCTATCCTTCTCCTTATCTGCCCTTTGCTGGCGCTTACAATCCTCTAGGGTCTGGGCATAAGCCTGAATACGTGAAATATCCATGTTCTCCACTAAGGAGGCTGTCGTGCACTCATTTATCAGATGTGGTCCCAAACCGTTCACAAACTGATGCACCCTATCACTCATCTCGGCCACCATATGGGGAGCAGGGGCGGATTTAGGGGCACGGAAGGGGGTTCATCCGAACCCTCTTCGCCAAAAAATTACACTGTATATATAAGGCAAAATCTATTTTTTACCTCTATATATTAAGTTTTAAACCCCCTTAATACAATTCAGAAGTGTAGTTTAGTGGTCAAGGGGGTTCAAAACCTTGATAAGGTCATAGGTTCAATTCCCACTAGCTACAAATTTGTTTTTTGAACCCCCTTCATGGAGATCCTGCCTCTGCCACTGATGGGGAGCATACCTTGTTAAAGAATCAAACTACATACTATACTCTCGCACACTCATATTACCCTGTCTAAGATCAAGAACTTACCAGCTCTAGCTCGTCGTATCTCAACTGGCAAATAGTGATGAAGAAAGGCCTCAGAAAATTCCTTTCACACAGCTGGAGGGGCGTTCAGACACCTGGATTTCTCCCAACTATCATACCAGAAAACCGCTAAATCTTGTAACCGATAAGAAGCCAACTAACTTGCCTCTGTGTTAGTAACATGCATAACCTGTAGTGTACGATGAACCTGGTCAATAAAACTCT
Organism: Nicotiana knightiana; assembly: GCA_005239525.1. Classification (NCBI taxonomy): domain Eukaryota; kingdom Viridiplantae; phylum Streptophyta; class Magnoliopsida; order Solanales; family Solanaceae; genus Nicotiana; species Nicotiana knightiana. The sequence goes on along the minus strand of ML385347.1, from coordinate 31,816 downwards.
ACAGGTCCTCCTTGGGGTCTGATCCAGTAAACACTGGAGGGTCTAAATCCATAAAATCATGAACTCTCGTACTAGCCGGCTTATCAATAGCATCGGTATTTTGCCTCTGATCCTGAGCAGCCACCAAGCTAGTCAACAACTGCACCGCACTCCGCATATCCTGGTCTGTAGTGCCAGACGGAGGAACTGGTGGTACTGGGTGCCTTTTAATATCCTCTGGAGGATACAGAGTAGATGAGGTATGAGACGGTATCTCACTCTGAGCCTCACCTTGGCCTTCTCTGGCTTGAGACACCTGACTAGTACCCTCTCCCGCAACTGTATTAAGCTGTCTACTAATCGCTTCCTTCCTAGTCGAAGGCATCGCTGAAAGAAAACAAGGTTAATATTAGAGACGAACACTAAAGACACAACTCTACGCACGATCTAGATTCAAGAAGAAGGTAACAAACCTAGATGCCATGTAGTCTCCTGATTATAAATGTGGCACGCTACACATCATAATCAAGACTCTACTAGACACGACTCATAGACAACCCCTAGGACAGACCTGCTCTGATACCAAGTTTGTCACGACCCAGACTGGAGGATCATGACTAGCACCCGACCCATACTTGCCGAGAACCAACGTACATTTTAATTAACCTTCCTTATTATCTCTAAGGGCCAACGAGATAAATATATATGGTGGATATGGATCATGAACAACCAACAATAAAATATAATGGCATGAACATACATAACATGGGATGACAAGACTGCCAAGAAACTACATATAAGGTACAAGCTACCACGCTTCCATAAAAGATTATACAACAAAAATCAGCCGACAAGGCATACCAAACTATACATGAGTAGACACATGTCTATGAGCCTCTAAAGGAGCATAAGTGCTGAAACATTGCCGGAACAGGGCCCCGACATACCCATAATGTCTATAACAAAAATGCATACCAAGACCACGGCAAGTCCATAGAAGGGATCTCACCAATAACCGCTGAACTAGGAAGCCTACTGTGGTGGGGGATCTGCGTCTACCTGTCTATCAGGACCTGCAACACGACATGCAGTGNCTCAACATCAATTGTTCCATAAGAAGGGAAACAATGTAAGTATTGCTAGCTTCTAAGAGTAGAGAATCATTGGAAGCTCATTCATTGTATCATGTACAATCGGAGTCATTCAAAATAAGGAAAGGGATACACTCACATACCTTGTATATATACTGCCCAACCTCAAGCTATGCAAATATCACGACTCCTTAGTCTACAATAAGAGAACGACAATCGTTATCGTTTAAGTGTCGTAACTATTATGTATCGACCACAACATATTTTACGATGAAACGAAAAAANTAGAGAATATACAACCTGTAACATCTGGGTACCTCTGAGGGCTACTGACATGAAATGCGTGATATATACATATATATACAAACTTTTAAAACATACGCCTCTGTGGGCATCATGATCATCATATAGTACCCGACCGTAATAGGCTCGGTAAAACGTACCCGACCACGTAGAGTTCGATAAAACCCAACTAATCAGTGGTTGCACAATAGGTGTCGTACCCGGTCGACTATAGTCGGTAGANTCACCAAACAGCCCAACACATCGCAATCTCTTCATACACAAAACGACCACCGTAGTAGTGTCAAGCGACCCGAAAATGTTATGACGAATGACCAACCCACCACCCTAAATCTATATGGTGTTTCTCCACACCCTTCCTCCTCCAAAACTCCACAAAACAGTATTAAAACATGCAGCCCAACAGCAACACAAAACAGTCTGCTACAAGTGAACGACTTCCGATTACCGTCCCGTGAGTTCTTACAAGTATAGAACGAATTATCATGAACTTACAACAGAAAAAATGGATAAAAGAGAGTAGTAAACTTATCTTATTTGATGGATAACTCAACCCTTATCTTGGTTCTTCAAACTCTAGGTTTTACCTCCAATTAGAACTTGAAAGGGAGAGAAAATCAATTAGGGTTTGTGGGTAATTTTTGGGAAGAAGTTTGCAGGGGTTTAGATCTGGTTATTTGTGATATATGATGAGGGTTATATTTCAGGATATAAGCCTTTAAATGAGCTCTTTGTCCGACCCAAAATTGTCTCTTTTTGGCTCTCATTTAACCAAATAGGTGACACACCTACTTGTCACCTAGCAACATGTGCAGTCTCGCAACAATGCATATATATCTCTCTCTCTGATATCGTATTGATAAATGGTTTAATGCGTTGGAAACTAGACTCATAGATCTTCAATTTGGTGGGTATATCACCCCGTAATTCCAAGGAAATTGGGAGAAAAGTTTAGTGACATTTGACCTAAAGTTTAAGTAAAATTATGAACACAAGTTGCGACAACTTTTGTCGACTTTTGTTTCATAACTCGTTTGACTTCAAGACTTATGATACGGATATTAAATGATTCAAATACCTTAAAACACGACCTCTTGAGAATATTAAGCACCCCTAGGTTTACCCAATAATACGGGTTACAACATCCTTGACTCGTTTAACTTCTAATACTTGTTAGTCACCCTTATACACTCTTATATCAGTTAAGACCAATAAGATTAAATTCTTATCATTTCAAAGATAATATCTTCTAATATTTACGTCGACTAACTTATGGCTATCTCGAAAAATATACAAAAACAATAATAACTACTCCTTAGTTCCAAACAAAGTTGGTATCAGCGATATGAATCCTCATTTCTTTCTTTAAACTCAACTCATATTTTGGCAGGATGATAATATGAGTTGAGCTTAAAGAAAAAAATTAGGATTCATATGAATCCTAATTTTGTTTGGGACTGAGGCGTATTTTTTTTTTTTATAATTAAATATTTTCATTAATCACTAAGCGAGAGGAATTACAAATCTACCTCATCAATTCTCTGGTAGCTGTTGTATTAGTTAGAATCACTCTATGTTGGCATTACTAAAGAGAGCTAAAACTAATTCTAGAAATGTAGCCTCTGTAGCAACATTTTTATATCCCCTTCTGCTCTAAAATTGCAGGTGCTACTTTCTCTCTTGCCAGGTTATCACCGTCTCTTGCCGTATTGTTATTGTAGTATATTATTCTAGAATATTGTACGTAATAATGTTGGGGAATTGTTTAACATGTTACGAAATCGAAATCGTCTTATTAACTTGAATTCCGAACCTGTTGGGATATAGAGATATAGCCACACAATTGGATCGTCGGCCTGTTAATACCATACATATAATGTTAGTTGTCATTCGCAATAAGAAAGATATGATCAAATTGGTATATAAATACTGATTCGCTTCGAGCTCTTGAAATTGGAATAAATTCAGTATTGAGTCATTAAATTTCTTTTTGCATCTGATTGGCTATATGCCTTTTTAGTTTCTTTCCTCCCGCAAATAAGAATGACAATTGAATACTAAAGAAGTCTGAAATTAGGGTCACATATGGTAGTATAAGTACAATAAGAAATGGATAAAAATGAGCAAGCGCTAAAAGTAGCCAAAAGAGAAGGGAACGTGTCCTAAGACGCATGTGCTTGCTCCAAAAGAAATTCTCGCAAATTTACTGTTGGCCACAGTTGCAAAAAAAACATGCTCCTTCCTGTTTTTAGTTGCTTACTCGAATGACACAAATGCCCTCAGCGCACAGAGGTCGTTAGGTGAGACACCTCTTAACTAAATGCAAACTGAAATTGGTTACGACACTTCTATTACTATGCCAGCTGTGCTACAGTCCTCTTTACCAACGTGGTATCATCAATAAACAAAGACTGCCGTCAGATCCCCCCTTTGGTTTCCTCATACCCTATTGCCTATGGCTGTCACGCATAATAATAAAATGGGTTTAAATCAGTGTAAAAATAAAATTTTCTTTAAATCAAATAACGTAAATGGTAATTGTCAGTAATAATCTTGGTGGAGGGAGTATCTTACTATATGCTCTGTAATATTATACTATGTGACGATTCTCGTGAATATAACAGAAAAATATTTTCTCACTCCATATGTATAGTAAAGCTAACTTTTTTTGTTTTACGTGATGCATAGTACACTTTAAATAATGTTTTACTAAATGATTTTCTTAGTTTGAATTTTTTAAGGTTTAAATAATGGAAAATTAAGACGGACATAGTTATGTACCAACTTCAGGAATCGTGATATGCGACGGTCGTGCGACCGTGGGAGATCCCCGTACCTTGGCAATAATACCAAATGCTAATCAGCATATATATTCACATTGCTAACTCTTAAATATTACTGTTTAGTTTTATTAATAATACTATGGCGCATATTGTTCACGAGAGCCTTGTTCCCAAATATTACCTTAGCCATGGTGGTTTTTCAGTCATGCCACATGACTCTTTGGACGCACCTCATGGCGTCTTGGCAAGCCTCTCACGCCCAGCTAGGGGTATAATCTAGGTCGGGGCCGGGCCTAAATAGGCTTCGTGGGCCGGTCCTAAGTGGGCTCGGGCTTCGTGAGCCGGTCCTAAGTGGTCCCGGGCTTCGTAAACGTTTTTGTAGGAACCGGCCCAGGACCGGGATCACAAACTAATGGTCCCGTGCTAAGTGATCCGGTCTCTGGCCTAAGTGGGCCGGGCCTATTTTTTTTTCAAATTTTTTATCTAAGACAATTTCTTGTAAATTATATTATAGAATTGTAAAGTGATATTCAAACCAATGCATTATGGTGTTTTAGAGACCAAGAAAACAAGTTCACTGGCTTTTTTGTTCTCAAATGCCTCAATATGCTCTTATCGTAGTAATATTGTTTGTTTTCGTTCAAGTTCACACGATTTTTTTCAAAAGGTTTCATACTAAAGGCGGATCTAGGATTTAACTTTTATGAGTTTAATTTTTAAGGTTATTTGCATTAAATCTATTGTATTTTTCAAATTATGTGTTCACATCTACTATTTTGTTACAATGTTAGTGGATTTTTGTTTATGAAAATATGTTATGCGTAGAAAATATTATGTTCAGATGAACTCGGTATCAAACTTGCAAATTAAAGTTTACATTTAATACTTCAAATTAAAGTTCAAACTTGCACTTATCATTGCATAATAAATTAATAATACTTCATATTAATCTAACAAACTAAAACATTAAGCATAATACGTCTAATCATTTTAAAATAACATAAATTGTCTCAAATCAACTTAAAATCTTAAATACGAATATCTGGAGAACGCTCAAGGCAACTCTTCATATGCCTCCTTAAACAGCCTATGCCCTCCAACTTTGGACGATGAGTGAAGACTCGACCACAATTCTTGCACTTTATTATGTAAACTTCTTCATTTTCTTCTACCACATTAAAGTGTTCCCAAATATATGAGCGCACTCTAGAATCAGGGGGCATGATTTAACTTGAACTGAAAATTTGAGTTTGAGAAATGAAGAAAAGGCGGGGGTGGGGGGGGTGTATTTATAATTTTTCAAAGGGCTAAATTAGTTATTACAAAAGTGTTGTTTTTAAAAAAAATTGCCCAAAAAAGGGTTATTTCTGCAACTGACCGTTGCCAACGGTCATAAGACCATTAAAGAAAATGGGCAGATTTTTAAAATTTAGCCATTGGCCCGGATAGGACCGCTTGAACCGGCCCACTTCCCAGTCGGTCCCGGTCTCGCAGGCCTCACCTATGGGATCGGTCCACTACCCAGCCCACCCCCACCCGGTCCCGATCCTATCCGGTTAGGACCGTTTAGGCCCATCGCCCATATGGGCTAGCGGTCCTGGGCTGGGCCCGAGCCTAACCAACCTACATGCCATCCTTATGCCCAAGGCCACAGTTGGCCCTGTGGTTTCGGCAACTCCAAGTGACAAGCGCGCATGTATCTGTGTCGCCCCACCGATAGCCATCACCAGCGCCCAGCCACAGGCAGATGCCAACATCGCCGCACGCGCAGACAATGCCGTGCGCATATACCCTGATGCTGAAGACAAAGTTGCTTCCAACAGACTTGTTTCTACCTTGTAGAAGACTAAGTCCTTTTCATTGTAAATATATAGTAGTTTTACTGCATTTTCTTTCAGTGTGCTTCGACAACTTATTTAGTTCAAGTTATGTAACTTTAATTTATATTTTTTAAGCATTATTAGGGGGATCAAGCAATCAAACTTTCTAGTAAGCAAACAATTCTCTGTACTGGTGTCTCTCTCCCTCGACACATTGTTGCTTTTCTGTAATAGCTTTCATTAATGCAATCAAGCTTTCTTCCGTTCTCAATTCTCTTTTCTACTCTCGCAGTTGCTCATGAGATTGGTTTTCCCGTAAGACACTGACCATCTAGTCTAGCATACGGAGGGGACCTCAGTTGGCGGACGATAATCACACTGACATCGATTGCTTAGCCTTACGCTGCCCTTCCAAAGAATCTCAGGAAGGTGCCACATAACAGTTGGTATCAGAGCCTAGGCTCGACATCAGACGAGGGATTACGTTGCAATTACCACCATTTTTGACCATGGTGAATCATGGGTATCACATCGCGACCCTTGAGGAGACAGTTGACGTATTACGGACCATCGTGGAAATGGTGCCTGACCTAAAGACCATCCTAGTGCAAAGGTTGGATGACTTGGTCCGCAGGATCCTCCAACAGGAGTGTGCCGAGGATTTAGCCCACGGGGCACAAGAGGCAGACAAGGTGACTCCCATGCAACAAACTATAGACAACTTGACAGGCCAACTCAACGTTGTCAATGCTTCTTTACAAGGCATGCTTAGAGGAGGTGGAAACCAAATCGGGGGTGTTGTGAACCTCGCCCTTGTGGCACAAAAACTGAAAATTCCTGAGCCAAAGCCATACAGTGGGCTCTGAATGCCAGATAAGTGAAAAACTTCATTTTTGACATCGAACAGTACTTCGAATCCGTAGGGGGCCTAGAAGAAGCTAAGAAGGTAGCAACTACTGCCATGTATCTTCAGAGTGATGCTAAACTCTGGTGGCGGGTGAAGTAAGAAGCCATCAAGGCCGGTGAAGATGCCCTCGAGACATGGGCAGAACTGAAGGCAACCATACGCCTACAGTTCTTCATCGAAAATGTTGAGTACAATGCAAGGAGAAAGCTACAAGAGCTCCACCATACCGAATCAATGCGGGATTACGTGCGGGAATTCTCTGTGCTCATGCTGAATGTACGCGACATGGGGGACAAAGACAAACTGTTCACCTTCCTAGAAAGGTTGAAACCTTATGCCCGCATGGAGCTGCAAAGACAAAGGGTAGACACGTTACCTAAGGCGATCCAAGCAGCAGAGTGCCTTGGGGACTATCAATTGGGAACCCGGAAGAATAGCCTCAACAGCCTCTCCAAGGAGGATACAAAACACTGGTGGCCCTAGCAGAAGTGGAGGGGATCAGAGTGCAACCAAATCTAAGGCTCTCTCCTCAGGCAGTACTAACACTGCATCTAACAACGACGATCGGAGGAGGAAACCCCCTTTCGGATGTCGTCATTGCGGCGAACCACATTGGAATAATGAATGCCCACATGCACAGATGAACTCCTATAAAATTTTTGATGATGGGACGGGTGAAGACACAAATGATGCGTACCAGACAGAACCAGTAGGTTCCTTCAATGCAATTGTTGGCTCTATTTTGTGAGGACTTAGCGGAAACCAGTGCTGGTATCCATAAGAAGAAGGGCCCCTGCCCGATCACCAAGAAAAGGGGAAAAAAAGGCGTATGAGAGGACTCCTCTTAATCGAGATACGAACTTAATGTTCATCGAGATGAAGGTAAATGGCAAGCCCATTCGGGCGATGATAGACACAGGTGCTACCCATAACCACTTGGCCTCGACTCAGGTGGAGCGCCTTGGCCTAGTTGTAGGAAAGGGAAGAGGTCGTGTCATGGCTATCAACTCAACTCCTTAGTCAGTGGGTGGAATATCCAAAGAAGTACCAGTGAATCTTGGCCCTTATGAATGAAAATTCAACCTGCGCATGGTGATCATAGATGACTTCGAGTTGATAGTGGAGTTGGAATTCCTAAGGCAGACCAACACCATTCCCGTACCGTATGCAGACATGCTACTGATAATGGGACAAATGGGGCCAAGCCCTACATTATCCCGTGTATGCCCATGAAGATGGTCGATGAGAACATCTCGGCCTTGCAGTTGAAGAAGGGGGGTCAAAATACATGAACCTACGTTCCTGGCTACCCTCTGCATTGAAGATATAGAACGCTTCTCGAGTCTCATTCCTACACCCGTGAAGGAGCTGCTACTGGATTTGAAGACATCATGCCACAAGACATGCCCAAGCGACTCCCCCCTAGGCGCACTGCGGACCATGAGATTGAGTTGGTGCAGGGTACGAAGCCACCCGTCCGGGCACCATACAGAATGTCACAACCCAAACTCACCGAGCTTCATAGACAATTGACAAAAATGCTAGACACAGTGATCATCGTACCATCCAAGTCTCCATACGAGTCCCCTGTGCTATTTCAAAAGAAACATGATGGTAGCTTACGACTCTGTGTGGATTATCGGTCTCTACACAAAATCACCGTGAAGAACAAGTACCCTATTCCGCTAATGGCAGACTTATTCGATAGATTGGGTGATGCGACGATGTTCACCAAAATAGACTTGATGACAGGTTATTGGCATGTTCGGATTGCAGAGGATGATGAACACAAGACAACGCGCGTGACAAGATATGGGTCGTACGACCTCCTGGTTATGCCATTTGGCTTGAATAACGCGGCAACCACATTTTGCACCCTGAAGAACCAAGTCTTCTGAGAATACATTGACGAATTTGTGGTGGTCGACTTGGATGAATTTGTGGTATATAGCTAGACACTAGAAGAACACTTGGAGCACTTGCGAAAGGTCCTAGACCGATTGCGGGAGCACGAATTATATGCGAAGCTATCCAAGTGCTGCTTTGCTAAAAAATAAATTGACTTCCTCGGACATGTCATCGAGGAAGGGCGGATCAAGATGGATAACAAAAGATTCAGGCCATCACAGATTTGTTGCCGCCTAAGGATATCCATGCCTTGAGGGCGTTCCTTGGCTTATGCAACTTCTATCGGTGATTTGTGAAAAATTACCCCCTCATCGCAGTGCCACTGACAGAACTTATCAAGAATGTCACACCTTGGGATTGGGGACCTAGGCGAGCGGAGGCCTTCAATGCATTGAAAGCGGCTATGTCTAGTAGCTCCGTCTTGGCCCTCCCTGATTTGGCCAAGCCATTTGAGGTACAAACGGATGCCTTCGAATATGCCCTTGGTGGAGTCTTGCTACAAGAAGGGCATCCCGTAGTGTATGAAAGCCAGAAGTTGAAGGATGCAGAGCGACACTATGCCGCCCACGAGAAAGAACTATTGGTTGTCGTTCATTTCTTACGCCTTTGGAGGCACTATCTGCTGGGAACCCCGTTCGTGGTCAAGACAAACAACACAGTTGTTAGCCATTTCATGACCCAACCAAAGCTGAATGGTCGATAGGCTAGGTGGCAGGAAATGCTAGCGGAATTTCACTTCAACCTGGAGTACTGAAGTGAGAAGACTAATCATGTTGCTGATGCACTCTGTCGTAGAGCCGATCTAGCACCAGTGTGCCTACTAGCCATCTTAAGGGGGAGCGAAATAGACACCACCATAAAAGACCAGATACATGATCTACTCATCAAGGATCCTGTTGCACAGTATTTGGTTGATTTGGTAGGACATGGCAAGACCCACCAATTCTACACAGAAGATGGTTTCCTGAAAGTGAAAGGGAACCAACTTTATGTTCCTAAATGAGGATATCTACGAAGGACTCTTCTGGCGGACTGCCACGATACTTTGTGGGTTGGTCATCCCGGTGAAGAACACACCATGGCATTACTTCGCGGTGCATATTATTGGCCTCAAATGGATGGTGACGTCGCTAAGTATGTGAAGACTTGTCTAGTATGCCAGAAGGATAAGTCGGATCGCTTGACATAAGCAGGACTCTTGGAACCACTAGTTGTCCCAAAAAGACCTTGGGAAAATGTTTCCCCGGATTGCCCAAGGTTGGAGATCTCACAACTATCTTGGTTGTTTTTACCTTTGTTTTCCAAGTATGCTACCTTTATAGCAACCCTACAATATATATCAACAGAAGATACAACTCGACTCTTCTTCTATTATGTCGTCAAGTATTGGGGCCTGCCTAAAAACATCATTAGTGATCATAACTCACGCTTCACTAGCAACTTTTGGACCCAACTCTTTAAGTGCCTCGGGTCAAAATTGAGTCACAACTCAAGTTTTCATCCGCAATCTAATGGCCAGATGGAGCGATTCAGTGGCATGCTGGAGGAATATCTCTGCCACTTCGTAACCGGATCGCAGAAGAGCTGGGTGAAGCTTCTGGATGCTGCTCAACTGTGTTTCAATTCACAAAAGAGCCCTAGTACCAACAAAAGCGCTTTTGAAATTGTTACCGGACATCAACCGCTACTCTCACACACCGTGAATGCACCAAACATGTCAAAATCTCCTCGAGGTGCTAGCTTCTCAAAAGAATGGAGGCATAATTTAGAAATAGTGCGTAGCTATCTTGTCAAAGCCCAAAAGCGGATGTAGAGGCATGCTAATCAAAATCGTCGCTTTGCTGAATAGCTAGTAGGAGACAAAGTGATGGTCAAAATCCCAAAGTGGTACTTGTTTGCAGGGGTCCATGACCCTCGCCTATTGAAAAAATATATTGGACCCTTGTCCATTGAAAGGCGCATTGGGAAAGTTGCATACTAGATGGATACTCCAGCTTGGTGGAAAATCCATCTCGTTTTCCATGTCAGTCTCCTGAAACCTTTTCGGGAAGATATGGAGGATCCTTCATGGAGCCAACTCACAATTCTCAGTATTCGAGGCCCCAATTCAATGGGGGAAAAGGTGTGCTGAAGATATTCTTAATGATCGAGTGATTCACGCCACAAGGAAAGATCACCAAGAGTTCTTGGTGAAATGGCAGTGATGTGATACAGAGGAGAATACCTGGGAGGGGGAACAAGCCTCAAAGCCTGCAAGAGCCTAATTGATGATTATCTTGCAAGTAAGGCGCCGAGGACATTGTCAACTCAGATGGGGGAGAATGTCATAGGCGGCTTTCCAGTTATGCCCCATGACCCCTTGGACGCGCCCCGAGGCGTCCTGGCAAGCCTCTCAACACCCAGCACCACGGTTGACCCCGTGATCTCGGAAGCTCTAAGTGACAAGCGCTCATGTGCCTCTATCGCTCCACCGATAGCCATCGCCAGCGCCCAGCCACAGGCAGATGCCAACAGTGCCGCGCACACAGTCCCTGATGTTAAAGACAAAGTTGCTGCCAATAGACTTGTTTCTACCTTGTACAAGACTAAGTCCTTTTCATTGTAAATATAAAGTAGTTTTACTGCATTTTCTTTCAGTGTGCTTCTACAACGTATTTAGGTCAAGTTATATAACTTTGGTTTATTTTTTTAAAGCATTATTAGGGGGATCAAACAATCAAACTTTCTAGCAAGCAAATAGTTCTCTGTACTGGTGTCTCTCCCCCCTCGACACCGTGTTGCTTTTCTGTAATAGCTTTCATTGATGCAATCAATCTTTTATTAATGCAATCAAGCTTTCTTTCATTCTCAATTCTCTTTTCTGCTCTCTCAGTTGCTCATGGCATTAGTTTTTCCGTACGACACTGACAATCTAGTCCAGTGTATGGAGGGGACCTCAGCTGGCGGACGACAATCGTATTGATATTAATTGCTTAGCCTTACGTCGCCCTTCCAAGGAATCCCAAGAAGGCGCCGCGTAACAGTTAGTATGTTTACCTCTCGCTGCAGTGTAATATCTACAACGCCAGATTAATCACCTACTCGATAAGATTATGTATTTATATTTTTTGCTCTTTAAATAAAAGCGCACAAATGAGAAATTCATGTGATTAGTGATAGCTGAGTGGTACATTATTGCAATAAAATAGGAGATTCTTATAATAATTGGGTCCGAATCAAATTTTATTTTGAGTTAAATAGCTAAAACAATTTATTTGTGGAGCATTTTAAATTTTTTTTAGTCCAGTTTTACTTCAGGAATTTTCTATTTCACTCACCAAATAAGTTAAGAGTGGACGATATACTGTTTTTGAGATGACAAGCATTCAAAAAAAGAAGAAAAAAAAGCAACAAAATGTTTGTAATTGTTAGTGTGTGACTTTAGAAAAAAAAGAGTAGAGAAATAAAAAACGGTATAAGCATATCATGTGAGTTTCACCGTCGGTTGTCTAAAAAGTGAAAAACAGTCAAAGGATGAACTGTGACCAAAAGTACTAAAGAAAAAGAAAAATTACGAAACTGCTTTGACGAAAAAATGGAGGCAAAGTAAAAAAAGAAAGAAAACAAAAATTGCAAAACCCGTGAAGGTAGTGGCATACACGAAAAAAGAAATAAATATTGAGGGTGTTTCTGTCAATTAAACGTAACAAGCAGAGTGTATGCACTCCCGGCCAAATAAAAGTCACAGAAGTATTCCTTTATCTTACTCTGTTGTAACAGTGCAGATAACGGAGCTCCCAGACAAAGAGACACCGAAGCGAGCCGTGGCTAGTGTTTATCTATCTCTCTTCTCTGAATCATTCCAAAACTGTATAACCAGAAGCTTCTTCGCGCAAAGCAATGACTGTAAATTACTAATATCACAGACTAACCTTGTCCATTTCCTCTCCATTTTTACGTTTTCTTTCACGTATTTCAGTTCATAGAAACTTGCATTAACCATTTTTTAAAGCTCTAATCTGTATCGAAACCCGAAAGTACAGAATTTTTTGTGCTTCCAGTTTGAAAAATCCGTACGTTTGCATAAATCGCGTGTACAGCGTTAGTGTGAATGTATGCATGGAGATATGCGCAGCTTTTTTTTATTCTTCAACTTTTTATTTTTATTTTTTTTATTTTGTGTGTAAATTGTGATTTTAATTCCATTATAGGTTTAGCTTTCAAGGAATGCTGAAAGGACCACGGGATTGCGGTGGAGTACAGTGAGGTGACGGCGTCACCGTTAATTCAGGTAATGTTGTTGCACTTTTAATGGAGTTCTACTAAAAATATGTTCATTTCTTTTCCATTTTGTTATCCTGGTAGTTTCTCAATATTCAATAGACGAGTCAAACGACATATTTCCTTTATCATTTGCTCTTTTATTGCCTTTATCATTTTTGTCGAAAAGGAAATTGAAGAGGTATAATAGAATCTTAGACTATTTTTGATATCTCGTTCCCTCATTCTTTTGAGCTTCCATTGCAGCTCAATACTGGTAGCTGCACTTCCATTGCTGGATCTGTTGCAAGCAATCTTTCTGAGTGCATTTTGACCACATATCGGTGCTTTTGAGTGTATTTTGATGGGACTGCATGTGTGTATGCTTGAATCTGATGAATTTTGCGAAACGGATGTTTATAGAAGTCTATATTAAGTCGGCAATGTTGTTCTCTCCTAATTTTACTTAATGATATTACCTTGGAGAAATCTTGGATTTTTGTTAAAAGTTTGAAGCGAGTGCTGTTTTTAAGGAGTTGATTCTGTTGATCTGGAGATGTGCTTCTTATTGAACTGAAAAATTAGAGGGAGTTGAGGCGAACAATCCGGAATTTAGATATGGCTTCATGGGAACATTTTGGGGAAATCGCAAATGTCGCCCAGCTTACTGGCATAGATGCGGTGAGGCTAATTGGGATGATTGTGAAAGCTGCTACCACAGCCCGGATGCACAAGAAGAATTGCAGGCAGTTTGCACAGCATCTCAAATTAATTGGAAATTTACTGGAGCAACTCAAGATTACTGAACTTAAGAGGTATCCGGAAACCCGAGAGCCATTGGAACAACTTGAAGATGCATTAAGGAGGTCTTATATATTGGTCAAGAGTTGTCAAGACAGGAGCTATCTTTATCTGTTGGCTATGGGGTGGAACATTGTCTACCAGTTTCGCAGAGCTCAGAATGAGATTGACCAATATTTGAAGATTATTCCTCTTATCACTCTAGTGGATAATGCTCGAGTCAGGGTACGGAGACATTGCTCTTTTGTCCATATGTTGCCGTTTCGCTTTATATGCTTCCATTATCTGTTTGTTTCATTGCTCTTCCATCTTAAGATCTATATTTGTTGTTCGCGTTTTTGTTGATGACATGGCGGGAATATAATTGAGTTCGATAAGTTCATGATTTGAAGTCGGAATAATTGGTCATAACTCAACTCCTGGTCAGGTCATTACCTTGTTTTGATACTCTGTTGTTCAGATCCTTCAAACTCCTTGCCGTACCCTTGTCGATCCGACACCATTTGGGTATGTGTGGGATCCGTGCCAAGTAGTATAGGTTGATAGGGTATTTGGTTTGATTTTGGGTGCATGTCATATAAATATTCACAAAAAGTACTAAAACACTTTGTTATTTTATGAATTACTTATGAAGAAGTATGTTGAGTTGATATTTGGTTTGATTTTGGGTTTATATCATGTACCCGCTTCTTGTAATGCATGACAGATGACGAAAAGTTCTTTTAACAACAACCAGCTCTTTAAGCTACTATGGAAACTATAGAATGTTTGTTGATTCTTGATATGGAACAAGTAATCTTTTCCCAGAATTTGAATGAGAGAGCAGGCCCATATACTTTTGGATATTGAAGATATTTTGAATCTATTACAATGAACAAGGGTCAGTAGTATTTCTTTGCTATTTCATCCATCTTGGTAGAATCGCTTTAATCACCTCTTGAGGTGAGATTTTCTTATCAAGTTTGAGTAAGAGAAAATTGCAGTGGTTATAAGACAGTGCATCTGTTACAATAAGAGCAACCTGCTACTTTACCTAATATCTTGTTTAATATCTAATCATGCATGATTATAACAACATATACATACATATGGACTGCTACTGCTCACAATTGGAAAGAATGTATACATACATATACTTTGTGTGAACACTAGCCAGTATCTATTCTATCCCAAGTTGATAGATCTTGCTTTCCATATGTTGACAGGAAAGGTTGGAATTTATTGAAAGGGACCAGCATGAATACACATTGGAGGCTGAGGACATGAAGGTGCAAGAAGTGATTATGAAACCAGATCCTTCTAAAGATGATACCATTATATTAACGAAGAACCTTTCTTGTTCCTACCCAAGAGTACCTATCAATGAGGCAATTAAAAAAGAAAATGAGAAACTGCAACTAGAATTGCAACGCTCACAAGCTAATTTAGATGTAGGTCAGTGTGAATTCATTCAGCATCTTCTGGATGTCACAGAGGTAGTTGCCACTAACTCTCTATCATTGAAGAGTTCACCTACCAAGCCTCCCAAAAAGTTGGATGAAAGTTACTCAAATGTTGATATTTACACGGAACATTACGTTGAAAGTTATGCTAAAAGTGATGAGAAACGGGCAACTTCAAGGTTAGTAAAAGATAATATGATTTTTGCTAAAGTATGGTAGCTAAACTGTAATTATCTATGGGAGGCTGTATCTCTTAGACTCATAATCAAGTGCGAGGATATGGTCCATATTGCCTGCCGTCAACTGATTCTTCTAAATGCTTAAAAATATTTACAGAAACGCTTCATCAGTTTCGTCCAAACATGAACTGCTGTCTTCAAAGGGTTCACATCGATATGAAGAGTGGCATTCAGATCTGCTCGGCTGCTGTTCAGAACCTCTCTTGTGTATGTTTTAGAACTTGCTTTATGTTCTCTATGTCACCTTTCTTGTGATATTTCATTCTTATTATGGTAAAACGGAACGCAACTGAGTGATGCTTGATCGAAAGCCCTTGATAACAAACATTATCGTCAGAGGTCCCTCTCACTTGTCTTCAGCTAGCATTTGGGATCTGCATCAGCAAATACAGATTACTGTCACCAAGCAAATGAAACTTGGCCAACACTTCTAAATTTATCAACAAGATGACATACATTTGAAGTAGAATGAGAAGTTTGAGAGTGCCTAGAAAGAGAAAGGATAGAAGGTTGTCAAACTTATGCATTGCAAGTAGTTACAATAAGCTTAGTTAAGCTAAACGAACGTGAGGATAAGGATAGGGTTTTCCCTTCTATTTCAGGGTATACTACGCTGTATTTGATGTTTATTGCTAACAGAGAGAGAATGAGAATAAGCACATGATCTGTAAGTGACCTCTACCTTTTGCTACACCGATTGCATCATTTGACATGGTGCTTTTTCCAGTTTCCCTTTCTGACCTCAAAAAATGGATGAGGTCTACCCTCTGATCATCGTCACTTTGATCTTCTGAATCGCCCTAAAGCTGGAGTGCAAGTACTTGTTCTTTTCTTTCACGTACGAGCTCTGAATTTGGAGTGTCAAGATTTGACACATTTTAACTAGTAATACTAAGTTATTTATGAATTCCTTCTGTGTTCTATGAACAGAACACTCCTTTCTATAGGTATTCTGAGTTCTGATTCACTTTTGAGTGGTCTATAGCACAAAATTTTTTACTCCAAGAGAGAACGAAATAAGTTGGAGTAGTAGGTCCAGACAGGGGTGGACCTGCATGGGGAGGTGAGGGGTCACGGGAACCCGTTAACCTCGGCAAAAATACAATATATGTATTTTCTATCTATATGTATATACAGTAAGGACCCCTTAAATATTTTACGTGTGCACCCTAAACACAAAAGTTGGGCAGAAGAGTTGGTTTAAGAAAGCACTCAAAGTGCCTTCACTTCTGTGATCACCTAAGTTTGAATCCCATCTCCTATAACTTTCATAATTCTATTGCACTTTTCCTATTTTTGAATTCAATGAATGTTTAATTACTTAGTAGTCAACCAGTTATATTTTTATAACCTTTTCTGAATTCAATTATAATTTGATGCTTCTACATAATAATAAACTTAATTAACCTTTTTTTCAAATCTCCGCTCATTCAAAAGTCTGAATATTCATTAGCCTCCCCCTTCACAAATAGAGTAGCAAACTCTTCTGCCTCCCTTTAATTTAGTTAATTCTTTTTCAGTTTCATCTTTTCTAAATCCGATAGTCCTATTAGGTGACGATAGGGATGACTGAATTTGAGTCTCTTCTTCTTTGATTTTATTTGAGACAGTTTTTTTCTTTTTAAAATATTACGCTAGAAAGATATTATAAACATATGCGTTTTTGATTTATGTAAATTATACTCCGATTAGTAGTTGACTCTTACATCAATTGGAGGAGAAAACATTAAATTATATTCCAAGTATGTAATATACTACTTAGTTAAGGGAAAAAAGTTTTTGTTGGTTCAATATTAATTTAGTCATATTGCTTACATATGAATGGTCAATTGGAGCTGCCGATTATTGAAAACAGTCTACCTAAAAAGCGAAAATAAAAGAAAGATCCTTCTTTGATTGAGAAGGAAGGATCCTTCTGTGATTGAGAAGAAAGATCCTTAGGTGATCGAAGAAAATGTTATTTTGCTTGGAATCGTTATTTTTAGGAAGTTCTTGTTCTTATAAATTAAGATAACGTATTCTTGGCGAAGTTTAATTCTTTTCAATCAAGTTCTAGTTTTAAGAGACAATGCCTCTCATTTTATAGATGAGTTTGATGTGAAATAATCCCGACACTGCTATGAGTGGACATTGCACTTATGTTATATTAGTACCAAATTAATGATACATTTACTAATTCCTTGTTACTATCATTTTGCCTATTACTACAGTTCTTCTTTTTGCTCTATTACTGTCTAGCAAGCCCTTTTATAAAAGATGCTGTTATCTGAAAGATCAGTGAGAAGAGATACTGTATCCTGTAGTTGGTGTCTCTTCTGTTGTTCCACAATTGCAAATAACCTTTGCTTTCAATGAGAATACTTAAATTAGTTAGATGCATGACTCCATATGTTTTCATATGATACATGCTCACAAAGGGAGGATGATTTGTTATGACACCAAATATAGAATTATCTGTTTCATCATTGGGACGATGTCATTATATTAGGTTCAATATCAAGATATTCCTAGTTAATATTGTGTCTTTTCAATGCAGGTATTAAAACTGTTTTCTTTCCTTGTGGTACATTTTCTAAAGTTGCCAGTGTTGCTGCAGACAGGCATATATGTAAGTGGCTTTATATTCCATTTAGAACTTTCTGGTCTATTAATGGCTCTACTAATTGTGAGTGATGGGAGTGAAAATTAAGCCGTCCTTTTCATTCATCAATCTTCTTTCTCTTTCTTAAAATAAATGAAGAACTGGTTAAATTAATTACCCTTCTTTTAAGATATGCGTAACTCTTTATCATATTTATATTTCTGCAAGTGACTGCTGACAGACGTACTAGTTTGAGTTGCTAATACACATTGTAAGAGAAACTATATTATGTTTTCCGGTTAATTTTAACATTAGAGTCTACTGTTTTTTGTCAAGTGTTGCGTCTTTGCTGAAAGTTTCAATTTCCGAGTATGATGTAATCTTGGGCCAGGACTATGAAATTATAGTCTTCTTTTGAGAAACTATAATTAGAAGTTTGACATAAAGTCTTTGGACCATCAAAGGTTGGTCAATCTCTCTTTTCAAACTAGCATTGCCTCCCATTTAATTGCATTGATCTTCTAAGAAAATAAAAACCGCAAGGTCAATGCTTGACTATGTCTTGTAAGTTGATTCAGCAAAAATCTTGAAAATGTTATGCATACCCTTAAATTCTGTGGGCATAATTAGATATGTTACTTCTATCTTTGTCAGTTGAAAATATAAGAACCATTTTCTTGACTTCTGTATCAATTAGTGTAGTTCGACAGCTTGTTTTTTTAGCTTATTCATTTTGATACTTTTGAAGCTAACAATATGAACTTTTGAATGTCTGTTATGTAGCTTCAGCGGAAGCTTGTAATGAATTAATGGCTTATTCTTTGATTCTATCCTGCTGTTGTTACACATGTTGCATCAGAAGGAAGCTTCGGAAAAAGCTAAACATCATGGTAAAGAGAAAAAGTTATGATACATAAGTACCTTCATGCATGTTGTGTCAATAATGCTTCTTTTGATTTGAGATGCAATAAATTGAATACCCTCGAGATCTCACGGGCCCTGCTAAAACTTTTTCTTTTCTTTTCAGGGTGGCTTTGTTGATGATTTTCTTTCTCATTTAATGTGTTGTTGCTGTGCTCTTGTCCAAGAATGGCGCGAAGTGGAGATACGTGGGGCTCATGGTATGCTTCACTGGAAAATCCTACTCTCTATTTCATATGTTTATGTATGGTGCTTTTCTGTGTTACCAATATTTGGCTGGGAATTGCTTTGTAATTTCTTAACTTGATTTTTTGGGATTTTTAGCAGTTGTTGGTTCCTAGTATAACTTCCTAAATGTGATTGTATTGTGGTAAGCTCATCATGTGTTATGATATGCAGGTTTAGAGAAGACAAAAGTGAGCCCTCCAACCTCTCAATTCATGGAATCTTGAGAAGTTAAAGTTTGCATTTTAGCTTTAAAAATATTAAGAAGCATTATACGGAGGTAACAGTTTGTTACTGTTGTCACTTTATACATGAGAGTATCTTTGCGTGTTCAAATCTTCCTTGCTGTAAAGTTATTCTTTTACACAGGCTCAGTTTGTAAAAATGACGAAGTTTACATTGGTTCGTTGTTCATTCGTTTATATATGGGTTATACATGCATGTGATGTACTAATCTGTCACTTACTGGTGTACATACAGGGAATATTTGACATCTGAAAATGGTTTGGGTCTCCGTGCTCTGATATATTTTTATCTAGTCTGGTTTGGTACGGTAAATTGGTATGAGCCTGTTACCGGAGCATTAGCCTTTATGGTGGAGGGATACGTATAGGATGTATTTCTTGTTAAAATAAAAAGGTGAACAATCATTAGATGTAAACACGAACGCCAAGCCTTACAAAGTCACAAGGCAGTTGCAGTTTTAATGTTCGTTAGACTACGTGAGATTTTATTCCCCCTCTCCCTGAAACCGTCCCTTTTGGTTTCTTTTTTGCTTGTTGTCGAATGAAGCGTGTAGCATACAATGTCAAATAATAGTACTAAATTTTTTATAAATCAAGCAGTAAAATCAAATGGCAATCGAAATACAACTGCATGTTTAACAATGGTATATCCATCCATTATGTCTGAAATGGTATACTTTCCAGTAAAGAACCGCGCTTTTCATGTTGAAGGTAAATAGAACCGTGCGCGCCTTGTTAACTCAAATATTGGTGGTGATTGGGGAGTCCGGAATCAAAATGTGGTTCTTTTGGACTCAAACGACCGAAATGTATTGAAAAAAAAGATGGTAACCAAAATATGTATAACGCCCTTTTAAAAGGCGCTATATCTTAACGGTGCCCTTTAAAAGGTCATTATACATGAATTTGAAAAGACGGAAAGGTATAGTGCCTTTTATTAGTACGCTATACATATTTTGTGGGCCCACCAATAATTCTTCTGGGCTTAACTGACATAACAATAATTCAACTGGGTATAACGCCCTTATTTAACGCGTTGTACCTAAAAAAATTGTACCCCGGGACTGGTTTTTGCCTTATTTAAAGAGGTTAAGGATTTTCTAAAAATCCAGTCATAAATATTCTCAAGTCTTCTAAAATATTTCTTCGTTTTTGCATTTTATCATAATGTCTGAAGAGCGAAAAGTAAGAGTTTCATTATATATTTGGGAGGGGGGGAGGGAGGGGGTGAGGTTGTGGTGGCGAATAACTCAGTAACTTATAGTTTATCTCCATAGTGTCATGTTAAGTTGCCACTTACAATGGAGTACGATACATTGATATCGTTGTTATGTAAAAATATGAGTGTGAGCAAACGTTCGGTGAACTTTAACTTAACCAGAAGATATCTGTATTCTGTCACTCCGCAAGAGGTTGCTTGTTATGTTGAGTTTAACATCGAGGACGATGAAACTCTAAGAGATTTTTTGAGGACTCCGGATGAATAGGGGGAATTTCTTGTGATAAAAATGTTGGAAATATATGTCAAGGTTGAAGACGTTCGCAATAATGAGGTTGCGCAAAACAGGGATATCCTAGTCATCGGGTGGTTATTTTGGAGCAGTTTTAGCGAATAGGTTCCGGCTGAAAGAGTTTGTCCTGATCCAAACTTATTTCCACAGGCAAATGCGGAGCGAGGAAATATTTCCTCTCCCACTTTCATAATCCACAAGACGGGTGGTAAATTTTAATTTTCCTTTGTGTTACTATGTTTATTTTTTTGTATTGAATTTGTATTAACACTCATATATTCCACAGGGGGTACCAGCCAGATATGAATTTTACAAGTTATGAACCAACACCCAGTTGGAATATGCGTAGTTCTGGTGTATTGGATCTGGCAAGTCCTGTCCTTACCCAATTGCCCGAAGACGACATATTTAATCGGGATCTGGCAGATGCATAGAGGCAGGAAGAGAATAGTGATTATGACAACAATGCCGATGAGTCTAGAGATGACACACCCTTCCCTGAAGAGGGTGCTGATATGGAGGAAGAGAATGCTGGACCTGATTTGACGAGGGAGCATGCTCCATCCCCCGTTAGACCAAGAGTGTACGAGTCCCGCGTGCCGTTTCATTCAAGGGAGATTCTCTACCTTGATCATTTTCCAAGTATGCCGGATGTGGAAGCCCTCACAAGGGATATTGACGAAATTCTAATAGTAATGTGGGATGAATCTAGAGCAATGTTGCTGTCAACGGGCATGCTTTTTTCCGATAAAGCGCGCCTAACCAGGGCGGTGCTAATGTACAGCGTAAAAGAGTATCGTGAGATTGGTCTCGCCCAAAAAAATATTGTCTCCTAATGTGAATGTATGATATGCCCTAGATTATACTTCCACATTTTCAATTGTTGTTTCTACCTCTAATTTTAAACTATTGATTGTAATTGCAAGCTAGGAGACAATAATTTTTTGTTTTGGTTGTTTTTTAAGTGATAAAAGATCTAGGGTTGCGACTTCCGCCTAGTTGGTTACCTAACAAATTTAGAGCTTTAGGGCATGTTTGGTTGATCGAGATATAATATAACAATCACACGCAATTACTCACTCTATACCTCTCGGTAGTTTGAGTGATTTTACCCAACTTGGCTTTCTCAAGTCCAAGTGGGCATTTCATGAAGCAAGTGGTAAATGCTCTAGTCGGGTCTTACTATCTCTAGGTTCGACCCAATAATTAGGGCTATCAATTTCTTGATTTCACCCCAACTTCTAGTTAGCCTAGTTTTTCGAGACTTAGTCTCACTTTCTCAAGTAGAGACTAAGTCAATTTGGTATGAATCAATGTTTGCAACCATTAATTCTAGAATTCAAGCAAGAACAAGGCTAAATAACATATACTCGATTATAAATAAGCTCTAAATCAATAACTCATTAAGTACCCATACTAGGGTTGGGTCACAACCCTAGCTAAGGGTTTAGCTACTCATGGAAAATGAAGAAATTAAAGAAGAAACTAATATGGAATTCATAAAACTTGATTGAGGAAAGAAAATCTAATGTTTAAAAGTTAATCTAGTACAATGTTACCCAATACAGTAAGTAAAAACGGCTCAGGTACTTCCAACTTACAATACTTAACCTCAAAAAGTTCTATTTATACTAAGTTAAAAATATCTGACAAAAATACCTCTGTGGAGGTTGTGCGGCCGCACAATTCTATATGCGGTCCGCACTTTGAGCTTGACTGGTCAACTGAGCTTTCTGCGGTCGCATAAAGCTGGGATGCGGCCGCACTTCATCTAATTGTGCGGGCCGCACATTATGAGTGCAGCTGCACACTTCAAGTTGGACTGGGGCTGGACTGCATTCTGCGGATTGCACATTTATGAGTGCGGCCGCACTTTGGCCTCCTGCGGCAGCACAATAATACTGCGGTCCGCACATCTTCAATCTCCCAAAATGCATGTTCTATGAATCTCGTTTTCCGCGGGCGCACAATTTGTGCAGTCCGTACTCTATGAGGAAACTCCATCAGTGCTCCTTCAGAGTTTGCGGCTGCACACAATATTGTACGGTCCACACTGTACCCCTTTTTGCCTTGCTTTGGTCCTTGTTCATTTTACTCCTTTTTGAGTTGATTTTTACATCTTTGGCTCGTTTCCCAATATCCCTGCAAGAAAGCACACTTCATTAGTTCTTGGGAATACCTTTATTTTTGTGCTAAAACGCAAGTACAAGAGAGCAAATAAGTAGTCAAAATCCTTACTTATCAACTCCCCCAAACTTAAGCTTAGGGGTGTTCATAAAAACCCAAAAAATCAAACCAAACCGAAAATCGAATCAAATCGATAAAAAACCTAATACTTTTTAGGTTTGGTTTGGTTTGGTTTTGGTTTTGAATTTTAAAAACCGATCAAATTTGGTTTGGTTTTGATTTTAATAAAAAAATAATCGAAAAAAATCGAACCAAACTGACTATAGAAGTAGCTATTTAAATTTATTATTACACCTATATATATGTACATTTTATATAAAGTTTCTAAAATGTTATGGCACATATTAGTTGTTTGTATTTTAAGTCTATTTCTTTGCTATTACAATAATCTAATTATTTGCCTTTACATTCTAGTTTGATTGGTAACTTGCTTTTACTTAGTACACTAATTATTTCATGTTAAAAATAATTAATTTTTAATTGAGTACTTAAATTATTCATCACTATTTTATTCAATTATCATCAATATATCATGGTAAATGATAGATTTCTCAAAGAATAATTGGTTTGATAATGTTACGTTGAAAATGTAGCCGCTGGAATATGTGTTTGGTGTGTATGTCTCATATTTCAGAAAAGACCTGATAAATAACCGAAAACCCGACAAAAACCGAATCGCTAAAAAATTGACTTAATTGGTTTGGTTTGGTTCCAACATTTTAAAAACCGACTTACTTGGTTTGGTTTTTATTTAGGGAAAAACCAATCCAAACCGAACCATGAATACCCCTACTTAAGCCTTTGCTTGTCCTCAAGCAATTAAGGCAATCCCTACCTCCACTAGAAAAGGGCTACTTCAGCTGGCCTAAGTTGAGTCACACACAAATCAATTGGGACCAACAATTACCCACACACTCATGAATTTATTAACAAGCCTATGATTTGAATGATGAAGCACAAATGGCTCTAATGTGACACTTGAGCATCAAGGGTTGACTTTGTTCATCAAGGAAGCTCGCACTTTCATGCAAATCATTGTGGATCCCAAACTCATCCTCCTATACTTTCCGGAAGCTCATCTCACTCACGAATGAAGAACTCAATTCAATGACTCGAGAAATATTCGCTCATCACTCTAAAAAAAAATATGTCACAAGCCCATCTCTAAGTACCATATGCTTGCCCCTCATGTAGATCACCACTAATGTAAGCTTACTCGGCTTGAAATCACTTAGGGATTTTTCGGCATGTAATGAAGGATTTTGTACTAAGGAGGGAAATATCGGAATGGAAATCGGTTCATCTTTCCTTTAGCACTTCATATTCTCTTTTTGGATCTTACTTTACCGAATCTTTGAGCCATTTCTTTTCCCTTTGGGGGATTAGAGAGACTTGACTGTCACGACCCAAACTGATGGGCCGCGACGGGTACCCGGTACCTTACTCAACTGAGTACCAACATAACATATCCTTCCGTATCATACTATTATAGATAACTGAGCCAGAAAGGCTGTCGTGAGATAAGTAGAATACAACAGGTAATACTAACTTATACATAAGACATACGAGCCTATAAGACCAAAATAACCACTCATACACTGAACATAAGCTGACAAGGCCATATAATCTTTTACGTACATGACGTCTGTCTACAAGCCCCTAAGAATACATAATCTTCATAAGGGTCGGGACAGAGTCCCGCCATACCAAATAATACACATCTAAATCATGCTAACCTTTCTGAAGCAAATGGAGCGCACCAATATCTTCCGCTGAGTTGATAGTCTACTTGGAGGACTCTCGACCTGTCTATCAGGACCTACGGGCATGAAACGCAGCATCCCCAGAAAAAAGGAACGTCAGTACAAATAATGTACCGAGTATGTAAGGAATGAAAATCAGTAAATAATAGAATTGAGAGAAACATAGAGTAAAAGACTCGACATGTATGTTTGCATAGCTCTGTGAGTCATCTCATTTTTATAATGTCATGCATATGCATATAAATGTTATACCATGCATAGGTATATGCGTTCATAACATCATCAAGCCTCTAAGGGTATCCCATCATATCATTTCAGCCAATGTGGGCAAATCATCAATGTATACCAGCTGATCAGGTGGTGGTGCGTATATAACACCATAACCTTTTTCATATCCCATATATATATATATATATATATATATATATATATATATATATATATATATATATATATATATAGATATATATATATATATATACGCGTATATAACTCCATCTGGTCATGGTATGTGCATGTATAAATACATGAAATGCATATTAAAAATATGTTAATAAAATCTCTCGTTACGTCATAAGACCATTATGTCTCTGATTAATATCATGAAATAAAATTTACCAACTTACATATTTTTGAGACCCATGAACATATGATAGAATAATATTTTATATGGGGAATCAAGAACATAAGCATCTCTAGAATTTCTATGAATAGAGTTATTTACGAAAACTGTGCATTCATCGTTTCGTTTGTGTCGTATAGATCATGCCAAAAGAAATAAGGGATAGCCTTAACAAACCTGAACCGATTCTCTTGACAATCCCTCTAACACATGTCTTTTGCGACAACATGTAACGGCGAATCGAAGTAGGAGAAAATCCGTATGATATTCTATGAGAAAGATAGCACCATACTTCCTTAGAATCACAAATCCCACATCGCTATTGCAAAATTTATCCTTGCTGAAGCTTTTGTTCAGAAATGAACAATGCATAACGTTGTTGTTACAAAGTGTATCCTTGCTGAAGCTTGTTCTCAAGAGATGAGAATTCAATTGTGAATTAGATAGCTTATTTAACCTTTAGGTGGGATCCACTTGATAAGATGACTAAGACACTTTATTTTCTAAAGTTGCCACATAATGTAATGCTTAAAGAGTCATTCATGGGGTTTAAGGGGTGATGGCACGTTAGTGCCCCCTCACTTATCCAATTATCCATCCCTTTTCTTAAGCAATCCATTAATTCTCCCATTAGTCCAATAATTAATCAATTACCCATATAATTAAAAATTATTTCAAATTATATAAAATACTACTCATTTTTAATACACTTTATACACCTTATTATCATAGCCATATGGTACATTGTATGGTACTAGTCCATAAATATCGGGTATTATCACTCGACCCGTATTTTATCCCAAATCGACAACCTTTAACGAAACTCATTTTCTTCTATTTACTTACCTTCTCTCCTTCACGAATTTACTCATCACTTGTTTGCAATAGCATAAAATTCTTATAATCTTAAAATAATCTCACTCCCGAACTTACGTCGATTAACTTATGACGAAACTTTAACGTACGAAAAATGCGGGATATTATATCTTATTTCTGAGCTTTCATCAATTTACTTATGGCGTACTTTCACGTACGAAAACATGGGGTATAACATTGACACCACTCTTTCTTTGTCATGCTATTTACATTCTCCTTCTTTATTTTCTCCATGCGTTGAACTTGCTTTCTTTTTGCATCTTTTCTATCCTTTCACATTATTCACGTTCTTTTTGTACTTTTTTTCTTTTTTTCTTCCTTTCCTTTCCTCTTCTTCATTTCTTTTCTCTTTTTGTGCCTTGAAACCATCTTTAAACTCCTAGTATCTCCCCCAAACTTATGTTTTTTCCATTTGAATCACATGAGTGCTAAAGAAAGTTCGGGTGCCAAGAGAGGGTCACTACAAAACGGGTAAATGTTTGTAACGTGGTTATCGAATAAAAGAGGCTTTAGGCTCAAAAGGGTTTATTAAGGATGATATCATTGGTGGGCCGTGGAAGGTTTCAAAACAAGCCAAAGAGAGTCTACAATCACTTCTCAAGCCAATCTAACTTAGAATTTCGCCTAGAAACACATTCGGGGCAAATTTTAAACCATTCGCGCGGGTACTTGGACTTGTAACAAAATACCTCACTTCTCACACAACCGGATTGTTAAAGATAACAGAGTCGAGGGCCCACAACAACCGCATTCAAGATTGAAAATCGCTAATGGTTCAACTAAACCACCCGATGATTGCCTAAGTCAACACAAGAGTCACAAGATCACTAACTAGAGCTATTTCTTTACAAAAACTTATTTTTAACCATAAGAGCATAGTTAAGTGTGTTGGTACCAAGTGAAACATGCTTGACCCTTATTTATTCATTAACACTACTTGTTTCTACTTAAACATAAAAAAACTGACTCAATCCCTTAATAAGGTTGTCACGCCATCCATTGTTGGGAAGAGCCACCCGGTTCACACAAGAACCACCTTTGAAAAAAACCATGGCATTAAAAAAACCGAAGGCTTATTATTCACTAAAACAAAAAGAAGCTAACAAATCAAAAAAAAGCTAATAAAGTAACTAAGAAGCTATACTATTAAGAAAACAAAATAAAGAAGCTATGAAATAAACTACTGAAAGTAAGGCAAACGAATAGACAAACCGAGGGAAATAGAATATATATAAGAGGGATGAATATATACGTAATGAGGGAGAAAATCAAAATAAAATTAAAAGAAAATAAAGAGTATTAAAGTTATTACAGGCCTAAAAGTAATCAATTGTCATCAGAATATCATACTATCATCCAAAATGAACCACCCCCCCAGAAAAAGAACAAGCATTGTCCTCAATGCTTAGCACAATCAAAACAAAAGAAGGTAGAGAGTAAACAAAACTCCCTATGTGGTCTCGGGGTGACTGGAAGCATCATCGCCCTCGGTCTCCTCTAATCGAATCTCATCATCACCGGGCTGAGGGACAACATGGTTGGTGAGCATCTGAAGCATCTCCTCAGTAGTGGGGGGCAGTGAGATCTGGCTTGTCAGACTGGCAGGCTGATGCCTCTGCTGATGGTGCCTCTACTGATGGTGCTGCTGAGTCAGCTGGTATTAATGAATCTGGCTCCATCAGTAGGTCAAAGGGAAAATTACTTGATACTGCTAACTTCGTTACCTCCTTTGTCAAACTCTCCACTGCTTTCTTTGAAGCCTGAGACTTCCCCATCTTCTTCACTTGCTTGGTCAACTCCTCAATAGCACCCCATGAGTTACCAGTGTGTCCATGATAGTCTTCTGGTTGTCTAGAATCTTCTTTAATGTATCCTCCATTGACGGAGGGACCTGTGACACTGCTGGAGTAGAGGACTGCACTGCAACAGTACTGGATATGTCAGACAGATTAGAAGTGGCTGTATGAATCCAGTTGTTGAGGCTCGCCAAAGTCTGGGAGACTCGTAACGCAGTGAGAGGATAGGTGCATGAGGCTGGCACTGGAACTGAACCTGATGGCCTAGAGGATGAAGGTGGTGGCATGGCGGCTGTCCCGGTGGAAGGTCCGACTGCTGTTGAAGGCATGGGAGCTGTAGATAGCTCAACAACAGCCTCTGAACCTACCACTGATGGCTCGTTAGACTGACCAACGGTGGTAGTGTCCTTACCCTTGAACTTTGGGTTGTCTGCACCCTGCAAGTGATACCATGAAAAAGGCTTCTTGGCTTTTACCTTTGTGTCATATGTCCTTGGCTCCATCTTGGAATTATTGAAGTACTCTGTGAGGGTGTTTGGATAGGGTATGATTTTTAACTTTTTCTGACCGCCAATGTGATGTTGGTAGACATGATGGTACCCACATTGATCGATACCCGCCATAATAGAAGCCACCAGAACTGCTCAGGGAAGAGGGAGGTTGTTCTTATTCAGAATTGGGTCAATCCGGCTACACATAAAGGTTTGCCACCCTTTAGCTTCAAAGTTGAGTGTGGCCCGGATGATAGGAACTCCAGCTGTAATCCATGGTGGTGGTGGTCCTCGAGCAGCCAAAATCTCAGCTAGCCAAGGGTGAGCTGATTTACCTAGAGCCAACTTCTCTAAGTACTGGACTACCTCCACTTATTCAAATCTCACATAAGTGTTCAAAGAGAAAGCGTCGAAGTGGACTTTCAGATTTCTCACTTTTGTCACTTTGGTCCCCTTCTTGATGTGAGCCACATTGGCGTAGAACTCCCTGACCAAGTGCTCATTTGCATATAAGACACTGCGGGCGAACCACTTCCACCCCTTTCTCTCCTGAAACTGCCTAAGGACATTTGTATTGTGAATATCCAAATCCTTCATCAAGAACTGTCGTTCAAGTGTGAGCGATCTCATGGGCCACAATTCCCGAAATCTGTTAAATGCTGTCAAGCTGACGAATCTATCTTCCCAAATTTCTTTCTTCTTTGACCTCTTAAGGCCACCCAATTGAGTGTCCCCCCCTCTACCATCATCCAGGACATCCTCCTCATCGTCATCAATAGTTATTGGTGTCAGAGTAGGTGAAGAGAAGGGATCAGAACCCTGGCTCCCCGTATTAGAACCCTCAGAGGAGCTAGATGTAGGTTTATTGCGTAATTGGTAACGACCAGTGGGTAGTGATGGTTGGGACTGAGATTCAGGCTAGACCTCCATAGAATGACCCTCAGAGGCTTCCCCAGATGGGACATATGAAATGGATTCTGAGGGCTCTGTGGCCCTTCCTCTCCTGGTGGTCAGCTTTTTAGCAATAAGTTTGGATTGCACCCAGAGGGTGAGTGCCTTTTCCTCTTCCTCGGGAGGATTCACCTCTCCCTTTTGAGGTATCGCCTCTACCACGTGATCTAACCATTTTCTGCATACAAAGTGTATAGGTCAGTTGAGTTCAAAACAATTAAAACAGTTGCAGAACATCTGCAGACAAACAGTCATCAAAGAGACAGTGCGGACCGCACAATTCTAAGTGCAGTCGCAGACTGTTCAGTGCGGACTGCATAATTTTGAAGTGCAGTTGCACACCTTGGAGTGCAGACTGCATAATTGTGAGTGTGGCCGCACATCCTCAAGTGCGGACCACACAATTTTGAGTGTGGCCGCACAAGTACAAACCTGAGTATTCTGATTCTATAAAGTTTAAAAGTGCGGTCGCACACATTTTTATACGGCTGCATAATTTTTCTGCGGACAACCAAATTTTGAGTGCGGTCCAAACAATTCACTACACCAATCACCCTATTTACCAGTTATGCGGACCGCACAAAAATGTGTACGATCGCACAATTCAAACAATGACGGTGCTAAATTAGTGTTCTTGTAAACTTTTTCACAAATTCAACATGGTTTTCACAAATTGACAAGATTAGTGGTCTACCCAGTCCCTAATGAACATATATGAAGCTACCCACATGATTTTGAATCACATATTAAGCACATTTGACATTTTTAGGCCTAAAAATAACTAAGTAATCAAAGAAAACAAACACAAAAATTAAGAAAATTGGACAAAAATCTAACATGGATTGAACATACCAGTAGTGAACGATGCAGGTGAGAATCTGACTTGATGAACTGAGTGTGATTGGTGAACTATTTTGCGATGCACAGTATTTTATAGGGCTTGGGAGTTCAGAGAGTGTAAAGTGTGAATAGTGGTAAAAAACCCTATTTATAGTTTGACTAAGTCGGTCAAAAGCTTACCTGAGTGCGGCCGCACAATTTTGAGCGCGGTCTATAAAAAAATGAGTGCGGCCGCATAACCTTGTGCGGTCCGCATAATTTTGTGTGCGGCCGTATTTTGGCCACTTTCTTAGCAATTAAAACTTCAGAGACTTGGTGATGTTATCTCTATCAATCATGAACACTCTATCTACCATAAATCTCTCTCAAGTAATTATGATAATTTACTAGACGCACTCTCTCAAGTTACGCTAGCTAGATTGCATTACAGTTCACTTTAGATTGCACCCGAGGTATCGTTATCTCTAATCCAACCTCTAAACCCTCGGTTATGACTTTCGTCTATACTCTGGGAGTGGTGTTGTTCAAACAATTACCTAAATATGCACTCTCTCTCAAGTAGATACATAATAAATAGGCACAGCTAATTGAGGGCCCTTCAATCAACTACAACAAGAACGTAGTTGAACAAATAGAGTTTAATCAACCAATCAAAACTATATTAATATCACAAGAAGTTTATTCCCCAACGGGTTCCACACGAAATTAGCTAAACAAATTCATAAGAATAAAATCTAAAACAACTAGCATAATTAAACTACAAAGTAAGGAAGAAAATATGTACAAATTGATGTTTTGCCTTCGATTCACTCTAATCTCGAATCTCTGTGTATCCCTGTGAATCTCCCCTTGTAGTTGTGTTTTAGGAGTCTATTTATAGGTTTAGGGTGAACCCTAACCGTGTAGGAGACTTCTATTTCAATTAGAAAACACTTAAACCCGTCAAAACTCGATTTCTGGCCGACTGGGGGACCCTGGCGTTTGGACCAAAACGCCAGGCTAACGCCAGGCTAGGGCTGGCGTTTCAGCCCGAACGCCTGGCTAACGCCAGGGTGGGACTGGCGTTTCAGCCCAAATTCCTGGCTAACGCCAGGCAGGGTCAGTGTGTTTGGCTCTGTCGCCCGGCTATCGCCCGGGTGTCTCCTTTCGCGTATCTTTCGACGTATTTGCATCCTTTTAGCTCATTTTCCATCTCCACTTCACCTACACATGAAATAAACTCCATTAAGCATACAACAAGTGTAATTTTATCATTAATGCGCATAAAATGTAAGGTATATCACATGTTAAACTAT
>ML385346.1:0-116019 GCA_005239525.1 Nicotiana knightiana | reverse complement strand
TTGAGAAACTTGATTAAACACCAGTTTAGTATTTAATAAACTCAATTGATACGTTCAATTCTTCGTGGGATCGACTTTGGGCTTAATACCCCAGATTTATATTTGCAACGCCCGTTTAGTCTTCATAGAAGACATAGTTGAGCGTGATCACCGAGCATATTGAAGTTGCCCTTCAGAGATTGTAGGGCCAAGCAACGAATCGCCAATGTTAATTATCCCAAGTGAATCACGTGGGACATTATCTTTTCTCTTAAGGGCCTCAGAGCTAGACCATTCGGGCACACCCACCGACTGATCATCACGGCGGGGGGCGTCCTCACCACCCGATTGGTCGGGGACTTTTCTCGAACCCTCTTCTGAGATGTCTTCGGTCCGAGATTGAGCCGCTTCAACCTCCACCGGCTCGATGCTCTTGGAAGCATCAGTCTTCCCCTCTTTCGAGCTACAACATGCGGGGCGGAGGGCTCAACTTTTGACTTTCGAGCTTTATTTTTCTTTGGCTTAGGGGTATCGGGAGGAGAAACTCTTCTCTTCTTCTTCTCTTTGGTTGGCTTCGGTACCTCATCTTCCCCAGGCATAAGTGTCCTCATAACAACGTTTTCACTGAGACCTATATGAAAAGAAACCACGTTAATAACAGTACTCTACAGGGGAAACCTCGATATACAGGCAAAGGAGCTCACCGTGGTTTTTAGCCTCCCACCGACCCTTAGCCAAATCACGCCAACAACGCTCGACATGAGAAGAGGTGGAGGCTAGTTGTCAAACCCAGCCAGCGAGGTTCGGAATTGCACTATGGAACCAAGGGGAAGTTGCACCATAAAAAGAGAACCTAAGTTAAAAAGGAATAAAAGAGGTAAAACAGTAAACATCATCGACGGATTTTCACTTACGTTTCATGTTCCATTCCTCGGGGAATGGCATTTTCTCGACCGGAATTAGGTGGAGGTCTTGATTTTGACGAACCGACCCATCCATCCTCGGTCCTTGTCTTCATCGATGCTCGAGAACAGCGTCTTCGTGGCCCGACGCTGGAGCTTTATTAACCCACCTCGATAAGGGCGAGGGAAGTATAACCTAATCCGATGGTCGAGGGTGAAAGTCATCCCCTCGACCTTGCCCGAAAAGAACCTGAGCAAATTGATGATACGCCAGAAGGAGGGGTAGATCTGGCCAAGGGTCACCCGATATTGACGACAGAAATAGAGTATAACTGGATCTATAGGACCCATTGTGAAAGGGTAAGTGTACAGAATCAAATACCATTTCACATAGGTAGTGATGTCCTCCTCGGGGGAAGGAATCAACACTTCTTTATTTTCCCAGTTGCAGTCTTTTTTCACCCCCTCTAGATAGTGTTCTGATATCAAGCAGATATATCAGTACATGGGTTCACATTGGCCCAGAACTGAGGAGGGTCTGTCGACCTTGAAGTCGAAAGTAAGTTCGATTGTCCCAGGGACACACTATTTGATATGAGGCTCCACTAGCGTTTTATCATTGTCCGGCCGCGAAGAAGATGTTTTTTTCTTTTTGGGGGACAGCTTTTGATGTTTTAGCCATCGCTATATGAAGTTCTAGAAAAGATAAGAAATTGGTGTTATGACAAAACTGACAAAAGGGGATGAAATTGAAGAAGGGAAGCTTGTGAAGATTTGAGAAACGGTTTTGAAAGTAAAATGTGATTCAACGAAGGAGGTGGTTTTTGTAGGCTTGTGGCGACAGTGGCACTAGTGGCCGACCGCTGACTAACATGCATTGATGATTTGGGGAACCGAACCGACAGAACATTTCGGTCACATCCGTCACTTACGTCATGAAGACGATGTCATGATCGAGGTATCAGGGAATCGAGGCTCAAATCGTTTCTTATCATTTTATTCTAAGATCGAGTATGTTCAATTTTATAGGCTCGAGGGATTGCCTCGAGAATAAGCTCATAATGGATCGAGCTCAAGCTCAAAGACACGGAGATCGAAGTACTGGCTGAGAATCAATATCAAGCATGACCGACGTCGAGTAACGGAATAGCGAGATATCAGTAATCGAACATAGATCTCGGCGGAAATCTCGGAAGTAATTGAACTACTAATGGTTATTGACATCAATCATGGGATTTGTTTCCGGAATTAGAGTTGTACCTTATTTAGGATTACCCTACTATATAAAGAGGAACCCTATTCATTTGTAACCAGGGACATTCACTGGAATTAATATACCAGTTGCTCTATATTTACTTATTACTCACTGTTGTTCTTACTATTCTTAATACTTGATCTTGAGGTTGTTCTCAATCGAGGTCGACATATTGCTACAACTCATTTATTTTTATCGTTCAACTCATTTACTTAATTTATCATTTATCAATTGATATTGAATCATATCACGAATCCTTAAAACTACAGTACAAATTTAATTGTTACTCGTATTTTGAGGTAAACACAAGTAGAGATGAATATTATATGGTAGCAGCAAGAAATTCTTTAGCCTTAAATTGAAATATTCAGGAAGATATGTTTTTGTTCTAGCTCAAAGAATGTTATGATGATCCGGAGAAACGTGTGGTTTCTGAACCCACCGAGATGACCCATGAATTTTGCTATTTCGATTTGCAAGTCTTTGGAACAACGTAGCAACAGATAATTCAGAATCAGTAGGTTCAGTCCAAGACAAATCAATGAGAAATGTTATTTGCTTCGTAAGAATAAGATCACTTCTATGAGATGAAAGAGTTTCAGGGGAGTTATCTTGATCATCGGATATCATTGAGAAATAAATAGGAAAAAATATTATCGAACGATTTCCTGCAATTCTTCCCAGCATGGAATGAGTAATGAATCAAGCTACAAGTCTCGATCTATACGAAGCACACTATTTTTTTTTCTTTCTTTCATTTCATTGATAACATAAAAGACTTACTTTAAATTAAAGGGATGCTAGTGCTTGACTAATAACATATCAAAGGAGGCTGAAAAAATATAATAGACTGCTACTCTAGGCTCGCTTCGCTTGTTAAAGCTCCGCCCCATCTTTCAAAAGTCAAACAAAATTAAAAAGTAATATATATATATATATATATATATATATATATATATATATATTGTGTTGTTGATATTTATAAGCTTAATTTAAAAGTCAATTAAGATGTTACGTCAATTAGATTTTCATACCGGCCAGCTAATATTATTATTGGTAATGATTTTAACTTTTGAATCCTTATAGTGGATAAAACTATCGAGTTGTAAACTAAGTTTAATATTTAAGTAAATAAAAACGGAGGACAAGTCCGTTATTCAAGAAATTAAAGAAAGAAAACACGAATGTCTTGATTATGAAAAAATGTCATATCTCAACCCCTCTTTATAGTACGCACTCACGTTAGATCATGTGTTTCAGACACTTGTGATATATGGTTCTGTCGAAGTTTCTCATATCAATATTCACATATTTCATCTGAACTTGACCATTGATAAAGCTTGCAATTTCAATTATTATTAAAGCTTGATTTTATTTTATTTTTCTCGTTAGATAAATAGAGAAAGTGAAAGAGGACAAAAATAGTAGCTCAAAAAAGATGGAATAACTGCTCATTTCCAAAATTATTAGATTTCTTTCACTGTCTCTTGCTAACCAAGGGAAGATAATATTACTCCAAATCTCCAGCTGTTAGGGTTAGAAGTGTCACACATCGCATTTAATTTCTGTTTTTTAAAATACCATTTGGGTTACTTCTTTTATTAATTTATGTTGAAACGTGAACCTGCAATGAATGACAGTTTTTTTTTTTAGGATAAAAGGTACTTTATATTACTAATAATAATAACTAGGGTATCAGACCCATTTTGTTGTCTTCACTACAAATACCTGGATGGGCTATAATTATGCCTTCTAAAGTATTATCATTACCTAATACAGCCATATTATCACACATAAAAGTTGAACATTATCTTACATAAACAAAATCATCCTGATCTTTATATATCCCATTTAAAACATTTGTAGATGAAGGAAAAAAAGTTTTCTTCAACATATTTGTAGTAATAAGCTTACTCCAATTGTCTCAAAAGAGTTGTGCAAGTATTTTTTAATGTATTTATATTACTCCCTCGTTTTCATTATATATATATATATATATATATATATATATATATATATATATATATATATATATATATATATATATATGTATATATATTAGTTTGTCCCAAAAAAAGTTATATTATTATATTTAAATACTTTAATTTTAAAATTCTCACCTTATCATTAATAAAATGATTTATAGCAGTAATGTGATATAGATGTCTATGATTTATTTTAAATTGCAAATTTTAAAAAAGTTCTCCAATTATTTTTCTGAGTATATACATATATTACTCCCTCCGTCTTATTTTATGCGCCGCATTTCTTTAGTTGATCCTGAAAAGAATAATATATTATTCATATATAAAATTAATTTAACATTGAACCTTTTATTATAAGCTGATTTATAACCATATAAATGTCTGATTGTTTAAGACCAAAAATTTCAAAAGTATTATAAAATAAAAACTGTAAAGTAAATAAATCAAAGACAGGTGTAGAGAGAGATTGATATATTTATTCAACTTCAAACTCATGTACATAATGAACTGAATCACTTCCATTTATAGAAGAAAGGAAGTTTCTCTATAAGCTGCTACTGCAAGTTGCTGAGTAAGCTGCTTGCAAGCTGCTATTGCAAGTTGTTGTATAAGCTGCTAGTAAGCTCCTACTGCAAGCTGATGTGTAAGCTTCTTGTAAGTTGTTATTGTACCGGTTATAAATAATCTTCTACTTGATAATATTTATCCACAACGGAGTGCTGAAATGATAAGCTTTTTCTGGAGGCTTATTTTCAATAGAGTACTAAATATATAAACATATTGATGACGGAGTTTATATGGATAAGATTCTTCATGAAGTTAATTTACAACGGAATACTAAATGAACATCCGTAATATAATATATTTATGACACTCCTCCTTAGATGTTCATTAAAAGATAATGTGCCCCATTAAAATCTTACAAGGAAAATCCCGTGGGAAAAAATTCAAGTGAAGAAAAAAGAGTACACATATCTAGTAATACGCATTGCTAGCTGTCTCATTAAAAACTTTATAAACCCAGTGGAAAAAACCTTAGTAAAGGAAAAAAGAGTACAACGCGTATTTTATTCCCCTTAATGAAAACTTTCCTTCAAATATAGAGTCTACGCATTCTGATCTAGTACACTATCTTCACAAAAATTAAAGTTGGTAAAGATTTAGTGAATAAATCTGCTGGATTGTCACTTGAACGGATTTGCTGCACAACTATATTACTATTTTTCTCGAGATCATGTGTGAAGAATAACTTTGATAAAATGTGTTTTGTTCTATCTCATTTTATGACTTTTCCCTTTAATTGGGTTGTGCATGAAGTATTGTCTTCGTATAATACTGTATTTTTTATCACATTTCAACCCATATTTTTCTCAAATAAAATGAATTACTGATCTCAACCATACGTATTCCCTACTTGCTTTATGAATAGCTACTATCTCAGCATGATTTGAAGAAGTAGCAGCAATAGATTGCTTTGTGAAGCGTCATGATATGACAATACCTCCACATGTAAACACATACCCAATTTGAGATCAAGCTTTATGGGGATCAGATAAATAACCTACATCTGCATAACCGCTACGATCTGCACCATCTTTGTTAGCAATAGAAAGATACATAAGTGCACCAATTGCACTGAGATAGAGTATTTTAGGAACAAGGAGTTCTTCATCCTTTTTTGGAGGTCGGAACGGATCCTTATTCACTTCAAGTAATCGAACACCCATTGGTGTCTTAATGAGTGTGTTTTTTCCATGTAAAAGCATTTAAAGACCCTTTCAATATAGACAGATTAATGGATAACGATCTTGTGAGACAACCTGGCCGGTCGTCTTGAGAGTTATAGCCCCGATCCACTATTAACTGCTTTCCTCGTATCTATTTATGCTATTGTGACTTGTCGGGAGGTTTCGTTTTGATTTTTGAAGTATTTTGGGACACTTAGTCCCTAAATGAGAGCTTAAGCATTAGGATTTGGACCATAGTCGGAATTGTATGATGACGACTCCAGAATGGAGTTTCGTCAATTCTGTTAGCTCTGTTAGGTGATTTTGGACTTAGGGACGTGTCCAGATTGTGTTTTGGAAGTCTGTAGCTCATTTAGGCTTGAAATGGCGAAAGTCAAAATTTTGGAAATTTTGACCGGTAGTGGAATTTTTGATATCGAGGTCGGATTCTAGGGGTGTTTGTTGGTCGGTAGTATACGGTATTAGACATTTCGATTTCGATATTTTCGGTATTCAATTTCTTAAAATGCTATATCAATATTGTACCTAATTAAATTCGGCATGGATTGGTTTTTCTCTATTCGGTGTCACGACCCCAGTTCGTCCTCCGTAAACATGTCGTGACGGCACCTAGTCCCTATGACTAGGTAAGCCTAACAATGCGGAACAAAAACATAATTGCGGAAATAATTAAGTAAAAGAAAGTTGAACAATCAAAAAGGAAGACTGTATATGAAACCCACTTGGCATATACAACCCAAAATAATACGAAAGTCTACAACATCACCCCAAAACCCAGAAACTCACGGGAACCACAGGCTAACAGAATATAATACACTGCTCTAACTCCAGAATAATAATACAACTAAAAGGAGGGATAAACTTTTCACAAAAGCTAGAATAAGATAAAGACTCCTGGTCTGAGGACGCGACAAATATACCTCGAAGTCTCTGATGTATCTCTCAACCTCAGGGATAATGCGCCTGAGTGGAGGTGCCTAGATCTGCACATGAAAGACATGCGCAAAAAAGGGCATGAGTATATTACAGCGGTACTCAGTAAGTGCCAAGCCTAACCTCAATCGGGTAGTGACGAGAAAGGTCAGGGCCCTACTGAGGTAAAATAATATAATAGGAATTTACAGTATGAAAACAGGCAGTAAAAATGAGTACAACAGTGAAATAAGACAGGTCAAACAAGGCAATAACAAAAACACAAGAACAAAGAAAACCCGAAATATGTGCAGCATAATAACAATGGTAACAATGAGGATCTCCCAGGATACCGTCCTGTAGTCCTTTTCTCAAATGTCCAGTGGGCCTCCCGGGATACCGTCCCGCAGTCCATCATATGTATATCCGAAGAATCTCCCGGGATACCGTCCCGTAGTCCATCATATGTATATCCGGAGGATCTCCCGGGATATCGTCTCGTAGTCCATCATATGTATATCCGGAGGATCTCCCAGGATACCGTCCCGTAGTCCATCATATGTATATCCGAAGGATCTCCCGGGATACCGTCCCGTAGTCCATCACATGTATATCCGAAGGATCTCCCGGGATACCTTCCCGTAGTTGGACTATCAAAGTGCAGGGGGATCTCCCGGGATACCGTCCCGTAGTCCCAAAGTAAATAAGCAAGGGGATCTCCCGGGATACCGTCCAGTAGTACCAAAGTAAAAATATGTAGGGGGATCTCCCGGGATATCGTCCCGTAGTCCCAAAGTAAATATGCAGGGGGATCTCCCGGGATACCGTCCCGTAGTCCCAAAGTAAATATGCAGCCACAACAAGAAGACATCCAAATTTAGAGTGCAAAAATACAAGGCAACAAGTAATTCTAGCCTAACACGATTCACGTAGCACAATCAAAGCAATTTAAGCAAATAGGCAATTTGGGGCCACTAGGCATGATTTTCTATGCTAACATAGACTATGGTCGCAATTAAAATAAAAATAAGTAAGAAAGAAGTTCGGTCTAAATACTTAAAGTAAAACCGCATTTTTCAACAATTAGCACAAGTACGCGCTCGTCACTTCACGTAAAAGGCATTCAATTTCCAAATATCACATCCTAAGGGGAAAGGTCCCCCACACAAAGTTAGACAAGCCACTTACCTCGAACCGGCTCAAAATCAACTTGAAACCACGTGTTTTCCACGAGTATCCGACTCCAAATGGCCCAAATCTGTAAAATTCAGTTACATATTGTAAATAACATCTCATGCAACTGATTATACTGTTTAATTCAAGCTAAGGCGCGAAATTATGTAAAATGACCAAAATGCCCCTCGGGCCCACGACTCGGAATCGGGTAAAAGTTATATTTTCCAGACACCCATTCACTCAGGAACTCATTTAACCAGAAACAATCGAAAGCCCATGCCAAGAACCCCACAATTCCGGAGATTTCGGACTTGGGAATATCTCTTCCCTTCTTATGGGTTTCCCCCCCATTTTTGATATTTAAACTAAAGAAATCAACGGGAATTAATTTTATGACAATGAAATAGGATTAGAAAACGTTACCTATGATCCTTCTCTTCAAAATCCACTGAAAATCACCACTTCTTGAGCTCTTACCCGATTTTTAGACTTATGAAATAAACCCTCGGATTTTTGGAATAAAACACACAGGGATCTCGCACCTGCGGTCCCGATCACTGCACCTGCAGCACTGACCCTGCGGAAAAAGCATTGCAGATGCGAAATTCACTAAATATGCACTGGGGTCGTACCTGCGGTCGTTTGGTCGCACATGCGATCCCACACCTGCGGAACCCAAGTCGCACCTGCGACCACTGGTCAGTCACCCCTCTATCGCACCTGCGATCAAACCCCACGCACCTGTGAGTCCGCACCTGCGGAAAAACCTTCGCAGGTGCGAAGACACCAGAAGAGCCTGGTTCAGCAGCAGCAAAATTCCCATATTCCACCTGTTAAGCATCCGAAACAACCCCGAGGTCCCCGGGACCTCAACCAAAACCACCAACCAACCCTAGCACCTCATTTGAACTAGGTAGAGCCTTAAAAACACGCCTCTTAACATCAAAAACATCGATTATGCATAGGTTCAAGCCTAGAAACTTAAGAAAATTTTGAATTCACATCTGACGCCGAGCACGTCTAAACTTATCCGAATGGCCTCAAATTTCGCACACACATCCCAAATGACATGACAGAACTACTGCAACTTCCGGACTTCCATTCCGACCCTCAGATCAAAAATTCACTATCAGACCGGAAACTCCAAAAATTCAAACTTCGGCATTTCAAGCCTAAATGAGCTACGGACTTCCAAAATACATTTCGAACACGCTCCCAACCCTGAAATCACCTAACGGAGCTAACGGAACCATCAGATTTCCATTCCGAGGCCGTCTTCACACTGCTCCGACTACAGGCAACTTTCCAACACTGAAGCTCTCATTTAGGGACTAAATATCCCAAAACTCTCCGAAACTTAAAATCGAACGTCCCAACAATTCAATTAAGTAGAACTAGACTTGGTGAAAATAGTTAACAGGGGATCGGGGCATTAATTCTTAAGACGACCGACCGGGTCGTCACATCCTCTTACACTTCAAAATTCGTTCGTCCTCGAATGATCATAAAGACATACCTGAAGTAGTGAAAAGATGAGGGTAACAGCTGCGCATATCCTGCTCGGTCTCCCAAGTCGCCTCATCGGCTGGATGACCCCGCCACTGAACCTTTATTGAATCAATGCTCTTCGACCTGAGCTTTCTGACCTGCCTGTCCAATATAGCTACATGCTTCTCAACATATGATAGATCCTTGTCCAAATGGACTGAGCTGAAATCCAAGACATGGGACGGGTCACCATGACACCTCCGCAGCATCGAAACATGAAATACCGGATGAACTCCTGCCAAGCTGGGAGGTAAGGCAAGCTCATAAGCAACCTCCCCAACACGCCTCAATATCTCAAAAGGGCCAATAAACCTCGGACTCAACTTCCCTTTCTTCCCAAATATCATAACGCCCTTCATAGGCGAAACCCGGAGCAGAACTCGCTCTCCGACCATATATGAAACATCACGAACCTTCCGGTCCGCGTAACTCTTCTGTCTGGACTGGGCTGTACGGAGTCTATCCTGAATCACCTTGACCTTCTCCAATGCATCCTGAACCAACTCTGTGCCCAATAGCCTGGCCTCACCCGACTCAAACCAACCCACCGGAGATCTGCACCTCCTACCATATAAAGCCTAATACAGCGCCATTTGAATGTTAGATTGATAACTGTTGTTGTAAGCAAACTCGACCAATGGCAAGAAGTGATCCCAAGACCCTCCAAACTCAATCACACACACACGGAGCATATCCTCAAGAATCTGAATCGCGCGCTCAGACTGCAGTCCGTCTGGGGGGTGAAATGTTGTGCTCAAATCCACCCTGATACCTAACTCCTACTGAACGGCTCTCCAGAACCGTGAAGTGAACTGAGTACCTCTGTCTGAAATAATAGAAACTGGAATACCATGCAGACAAACGAGCTCCCGAATATACATCTCCGCCAACCGCTCCGATGAATAAGTAGTCAGCATCGGAATGAAATGAACTGATTTGGTCAGCCTATCAACAATCACCCAAACAACATCGTGCTTCCTTAAAGTCCGAGGGAGTCCAACCACAAAGTCCATGGTGATCCGCTCCCACTTCCACTCTGGAAGCTCAATCCGATGAAGTAATCCTCCCGGTCTCTCATGCTCACATTTGACCTGCTGACAATTGAGGCACTTGGCTAAAAACTCTGCCATATCCTTCTTCATTCATCGCCACTAATAGTGCACCCGGATGGATGGAATACCGTGAACTATGGGCCTCTTCCAAAATCAACTCCCGAAGCCCATCAACTTTGACCACACAAATCCGGCCCTGCATCCTCAATACCCCGTCATCTCCAATGGTCACCTCTCTGGCATCACCGTGTTGGGCTGTGTCCCTAAGGACAAGTAAATGAGGATCATCATACTGCCGCTCCCTGATATGGTCGAATAAGGAAGACCGAGAAACCACACAAGACAATACCCGGCAAGGCTCAGAAAGATCCAATCTCACGAACTGACTGGCTAAGGACTGAACATCTAAGGCTAAAGGTCTCTCAGCTGCATGAAGG
This sequence comes from Nicotiana knightiana, assembly GCA_005239525.1. Taxonomy (NCBI): domain Eukaryota; kingdom Viridiplantae; phylum Streptophyta; class Magnoliopsida; order Solanales; family Solanaceae; genus Nicotiana; species Nicotiana knightiana. The sequence goes on along the minus strand of ML385346.1, from coordinate 105,025 downwards.
TATTCCAAACTCCCCAAACTCTCCGCCCGGCGACTCAAAGCGTCGGCCACTATATTGGCCTTCCCCGGGTTGTATAGTATAGTGTTGTCATAGTCCTTTAGCAACTCTAACCATCTACGTTGGCGCAAATTTAGATCCTTATGCCTGAATATGTGCTGCAAACTCCGGTGGTCAGTATAAATCTCACAAGGCACACCATACAAATAATGACGCCAGATCTTTAAGGCATGAACAATGGCAGCTAACTCAAGGTCATGGACAGGTTAATTCTTCTCATGTATCTTCAACTGTCTGGACGTGTAGGCAATCACCCTACCGTCCTGCATCAACACCGCTCCAAGGCAAACTCGTGAGGTATCACAATAAGCTGTATAAGACCCCGAACCAGTAGGCAATATCAAGATTGAGGTTGTAGTCAAAGCTGTCTTGAGCTTCTGAAAGCTCGCCTCACACTCCTCTGTCCACTGAAATGGAGCACCCTTCTAGGTCAATCTAGTCATAGGGGCAGCAATCAATGAAAATCCCTCCACAAAACGGCGGTAGTAACCTGCCAAGCCAAGGAAACTGCGAATCTCTTTAACTGAGGACGGCCTGGGCTAACTCTGCACGGCCTCTACCTTCTTTGGATCCACTCGAATGCCCTCACTCGATATCACGTGGCCTAAGAATGCCACAGAACTCACATTTTGAGAACTTTGCATACAACTTCTTCCTCTCAAGGTCTGAAGCACTAACCTTAGGTGTTGCTCATGATCTTCCCGACTCCGGGAGTAAACAAGAATATCATCTATGAAAATAATGACGAACGAGTCGAGATATGGCCTGAACACACTGTGCATCAAATGCATAAATGCTGCGGGGGCATTAGTCAGCCCGAAAGACATAACTAGAAACTCATAATGGCCATACCGGGTCCTGAAAGCAGTATTCGGGATATCCGGCTCCCGAATCTTCAACTGATGGTAACCTGAGCGCAAATCAATTTTAGAAAATACAGGTGTGCCCTGAAGCTGGTCAAATAGATCATTAATACGAGGCAAGGGATAACGGTTCTTTACTTTAACCCTGTTCAACTGGCGATAATCAATACAGATGCGCATAGAACCATCGTTCTTTTTCATAAATAAAATAGGAGCACCCCAAGGTGAAACACTGGGTCGAATAAAACCCTTATCAAGCAATTCTTGTAACTGATCCTTCAACTCCTTCAACTCAGGAGGAGCCATACGGTAAGGAGGAATGGAAATGGGCTGAGTGCCCGGCAACAAATCAATTCCAAAATCAATGTCTCTATCGGGCGGCATGCCCGGAAGATCAGCTGGAAACACATCGGGATAATCCCGTACCACTGGAACTGAATCAATAAAAGGGGTATCAACACTGACATCTTTCACATAAGCCAAATACGCGGCACACCCCTTCTCAACCACACGCTGAGCTCCAAGAAAAGATATAACTATACTGGGAGTGTGATATAAAGTACCACTCCACTCAACACGCGGAATACCTGGCACAACCAGTGTCACGGTCTTAGCGTGACAATCAAGAATAGCATAATGGGTTGACAACCAGTCCATGCCCAAGATAATATCAAAATCCACCATATTGAGTAACAATAAATCCGCAATGGTCTCAAAACCACGAATAGTAACCAAACATGACCGATAAACGCGGTCCACAACAAGAGAATCTCCCACAATAGTAGAAACATAAACAGGAGAACCCAAAGAATCTCGGGCTATACCCAAATGCGGAGCAAAATAAGAAGATACATAAAAGTACGTGGAGCCTGGATCGAATAGAACCGATGCATCTCTGTAACAAACCAGTATAATACCTATGATAAAAGAATCGAAGGCAACAGCCTCGGTACGAGCAGGATTAACATAATATCTGGCGACCTCTACCTCCCAGACCTCCGGCCCTGGCTGGCTGGGTAGATGGGGTAGTAGTTGGAGCTGTGATCATGGCCTGAGAACTCTGCTGAGCATGCTGTGGCTGAAAAGTCTGTGAAGATGCACCCCTACCACATCTGGGGCAGTCCCTAACCACATGGTGTGTATCTCCACACTCGAAACAAGCTCTGGGAGGACGTGTTGGCTGTGACTGGCTAAGGCCAAGTCTGCTAGACTGAGCTCTGAAAGCACCCCGCGCAGGAGGCGCGCTAGAAATTTGAGGTGCATAGTAAGGCTTCTAAGGCCTAGGTGGAGCTGGGGTACCGCTGGCTGCTGGAAGAGCTGAATGAACTGGGCGGACCATATAACCCCTACCATGACGACCTGCTGCTGGGGTACGGGCATCAGAGTAGTGGCCCGACTCTCGAGACCTCTTGGCATCTCTCTCCTCTCGCTCCCTAGCGAGCATACACTCGATCCTCCTAGCAATGGTCACTACCTGCTGATAAGTAATGTCCATCTCCAACTCTCGAACCATGCTAGATCTGATGGGTGGGATAAGACCCTCAATGAACCGGCAAACCCTCTCGCGTACAATAGTAACCAAAATCGGTGCATGCCTAGCCAATCTGGTGTAACGGTTAGCATACTCTGAAACTGTCATGGCACCCTAGCACAAATGCTCAAACTCTGCGCACCATGCGTCCCTGAGGCTCTGAGGCACAAACTCCCTCAGGAACATATCTGAGAACTTGGTCCAGGTCAGTGAAGCAGCCTCTTCCGGACTGTCTAACTCATAGGTGCGCCACCAATCATAGGAGACTCCGCGAAGCTGGAAGGTAGTAAAGGAAACACCACTAAATCCGGCTATGCCCATAGTGCGAAGAATACGGTGACACTCCTCTAGAAATCCCAAGGCATCATCTGATGCTAGCCCATTGAATACCGGAGGGTCATACTTCTTGAACCTCTCAAGTCTCCGCTGCTCGTCCTCTGAAGATCCTGACCCCTCCTCGGGCTGAGCTGGCAATACAGGCAGTACAAAAATGATCTCTGGGACCTACTCTATATACACTCGCTGATCAGGAGTGCGGGCGGAGGGAGTCTGTGCTCCTCCCCCGGCCTGAGATGCGGCTACAGCAAGGGGAACAAACCCTGCCTGAGCTAGGTGTCTGGACCTCAGCTCGATCCGCTGGTGGTACCTCGGCGGCAGCTCGCGCAAGTGTTCTCGCTGCACCACGTGCGCATCCTCGGCCTCTTCCCCGGCCCTGGCCCCGGCCTCTGGCGGCTGCTATAGGGGGTTCGGGTTCCTGATCGTCCCGAGTAGCACGTGTCCTCACCATCTGTGATAGAATAGAAGACATAGGTTTAGAATTGATGTCAAAGATATTGCACGACAAGGAGTTTAATGAAGTGAAGATTTTTTTCCTAATCAGTTACATATCCTCTCGTAGATAAGTACAGACGACTCCATCCCGATCAGCGAGACTCTAATAAACCGGCATGTGTTCCGTGACTCCTAATAACCTAGAGCTCTGATACCAAATTGTCACAACCCCTGTTCGCTCTCCGTGAACATGTCGTGACGGCACCTAGTCCCTATGACTAGGTAAGCCTAACAATGCTGAATAACAACATAATTGCGGAAATAAGTAAGTAAAAGAAAGTTGAATAATCAAAAAGGAAGACTGTTTATGAAAGCCACTTGGCATATACAACCCAAAATAATACGGAAGTCTATAACATCACCCCAAAACCCGGAAAATCACGGGAACCACAGGCTAACAGAATATAATACACTGCTCTAACTCCATAATAACTATATAACAGAAAGGAGGGATAAACTTACCACAAAAGCTGGAATAAGATAGAGACTCCTGGTCTGTGGATGCGGCAGATATACCTCGAAGTCTCTGATGTATCTCTCAACCTCGGGGATAGTGCGCCTGAGTGGAGGTACTTTGATCAGCACATGAAAAACATGCGCAGGAAAGGGCATGAGTACGCCACAGCGGTACTCAGTAACTGCCACGCCTAACCTTGGTCGGGTAGTGACGAGGAAGGTCAGGGCCCTACTGATGTCAAATAATATAATAGGAATTTACAGTATGAAAACAGGCGGTAAAAATGAGTACAGCAGTGAAATAAGACAGGTCAAACAAGGCAATAACAAAAACACAAGAACATAGAAAACCCGAAATATGTGCAGCATAACAACAATGGTAACAATGAGGATCTCCCAGGATACCGTCCTATAGTCCTTTTCTCAAATGTGCAGTGGGCCTCCCGGGATACCGTCCCGTAGTCCCAAAGTAAATAAGCAGGGGGATCTCCCGGGATACCATCCCGTAGTCCCAAAGTAAATATGCAGGGGGATCTCCCTGGATACCGTCCCGTAGTCCCAAAGTAAATATGCAGGGGGATCTCCCTGGATACTGTCCGGTAGTCCCAAAGTAAATATGCAGGCGGATCTCCCGGGATACCGTCCCGTAGTCCCAAAGTAAATATGCAGCCATAATAAGAAGACATCCAAATTTAGAGTGCAAAAATACAAGGCAACAAGTAATTCTAGCCTAACACGCTTCACATAGCACAATCAAAGCAATTTAAGCAAATAGGCAATTTGGGGCCACTAGGCATGATTTTCTAAGCTAATATAGACTATGGTCGCAATTAAAATAAAAACAGGTAAGAAAGAAGTTCGGTCTAAATACTTAAAGTAAAACCAGATTTTTCAACAAGTACGCGCTCGTCACCTCACGTACAAGGCATTCAATTACCAAATATCACAACCTAAGGGGAAAGGTCCCCCACACAAAGTTAGACAATCCACTTACCTCGAACCGGCTCAAAATCAACTTGAAACCACACTTTTATCACGAGTATCCGACTCCAAATGGCCCAAATCTATAAAATTCAATTACATATCGTAAATAACATCTCATGCAAGTGATTATACTGTTTAATTCAAGCTAAGGCGCGAAATTATGTAAAATGACCAAAATGCCCCCCGGGCCCACGACTCGGAATCGGGTAAAAGTTATATTTTCCAGACACGCATTCACTCACGAACTCATTTAACCAGAAACAATCGAAATCCGATGCCAAGAACCCCACAATTCCGGAGATTTCGGACTTGGGAAAATCGCTTCCCTTCCTATGGTTTTTCCCCCCATTTTCAATAATTAAACTAAAGAAATCAATGGGAATTAATGGTATAACAATGAAATAGGATTAGAAAACATTACTTATGATCCTTCTCTTAAAAACCCACTGAAAATCTCCACTTCTTGAGCTTTTACCCGATTTTTAAACTTATGAAATAAACCCTCAGATTTTTGGAATTAAACACACAGGGATCTCGCACCTGCGGTCCTGATCACCGCACTTGCGGCACCGACCCTGCGGAAAAACATCGCAGGTGCGAAATTCACTAAAGATGAACTGGGGCCGCACCTGCGGTCTTTTGGTCGCGCCTGCGGTCCCGCACCTGTGGAACCCAGGTCGCACCTGCGACCAGTGGTCAGTCACCCCTCTATCGCACCTGCGATCAAACCCCACGCGCCTGCGAGTTCGCACCTGCGGAAAAACCTTCGCAGGTGCGATGACACCAGAAGAGCCTGGTTCAGCAGCAGCAAAATTCCCATATTCCACCCGTTAAGCATCCGAAACAACCCCGAGGCCCCCGGGACTTCAACCAAAACAACCAACCAACCCTAGCACCTCATTTGAACTAGTTGGAGCCTTAAAAACACGTCTCTTAACCTCAAAAACATCGATTATGCATAGGTTCAAGCCTAGAAACTTAAGAAAATTTCGAATTCACTTCTGACGCCGAAACACGTCTAAACTTATCCGAATGACCTCAAATTTCGCACACACATCCCAAATGACATGATGGAACTACTGTAATTTCTGGACTTCCATTCCGAACCTCAAATCAAAAATTCACTATCGGACACACACGGAGAATATCCTCAAGAATCTGAATCGTGCGCTTAGACTGTCCGTCCGTCTGGGGGGTGAAATGTTGTGCTAAAATCCACCCTGGTACCTAACTCCTACTGAACGGCTCTCCATAACCGTGAAGTGAACTGAGTACCTCTGTCTGAATTAATAGAAACTGGAATACCATGCAGACGAACGAGCTCCCGAATATACATCTCCGCCAACCACTCTGATGAATAAGTAGTCAGCATCGAAATGAAATGAACTGATTTTGTCAGCCTATCAACAATCACCCAAACAGCATCGTGCTTCCTTAAACCTCGAGGACCCCGGGACTTCAACCAAAACCGCCAACCAACCCTAGCACCTCATTTGAACTAGTTGGAGCCTTAAAAACACGTCTCTTAACATCAAAAACATCGATTATGCATAGGTTCAAGCCTAGAAACTTAAGAAAATTTTGAATTAGCATCTGACGCCGAGCACGTCTAAACTTATACGAATGACCTCAAATTTCGCACACACATCCCAAATGACATGACAGAACTACTGAAACTTCCGGACTTCCATTCCGACCCTCGGAGTAAAAATTCACTATCAGACCGGAAACTCCAAAAATTCAAACTTCAGCATTTCAAGCCTAAATGAGCTACGGACTTCCAATACATTCCGAACACGCTCCCAACCCCGAAATCACCTAACGGAGCTAACGGAACCATCAGATTTCCATTCCGAGGCCGTCTTCACACTACTCCGACTACAGGAAACTTTCCAACACTGAAGCTCTCATTTAGGGACTAAATATCCCAAAACTCTTCGAAACTTAAAATCGAACGTCCCAACAATTCAATTAAGTAGAACTAGACTTGGTGAAAACAAGTAACAGGGGATCGGGTCGTTAATTCTTAAGACGACTGGCCGGGTAGTCACATCCTCTTACACTTAAAAATTCATTCGTCCTGGAATGATCATAAAGACATACCTGAAGTAGTGAAAAGATGAGGGTAGCTGCTGCGCATGTCCTGCTCGGTCTCCCAAGTCGCCTACTCGGCTGGCTGACCCCACCACTGAACCTTTACTGAAGCAATGCTCTTCGACCTGAGCTTTCTGACCTGCCTGTCCAACATAGCTACAGGCTCCTCAACATATGATAGATCCTTGTCCAAATGGACTGAGCTGAAATCCAAGACATGGGACGGGTCACCGTGATACCTCCGGAGCATCGAAACATGAAATACCGGATGAACTCCTGCCAAGCTGGGAGGTAAGCCAAGCTCATAAGCAACCTCCCTAACACGCCTCAATATCTCAAAAGGGCCAATAAACCTCGGACTTAACTTCCCTTTCTTCCCAAATCTTATAACGCCCTTCATAGGCGAAACCCGAAGCAGAACCCACTCTCCGACCATCTATGAAACATCACGAACCTTCCGGTCCGCGTAACTCTTCTGTCTAGACTGGGCTGTACGGAGTCTATCCTGAATCACCTTGACCTTCTCCAATGCATCCTGAACCAACTCTGTGCCCAATAGCCTGGCCTCACCCGACTCGAACCAACCCACCGGAGATCTGCACCTCCTACCATATAAAGCCTAATACGGCGCCATTTGAATGCTAGATTGATAACTGTTGTTGTAAGCAAACTCGGCCAATGGCAAGAAGTGATCCCAAGACCCTCCAAACTCAATCACACACACACGGAGCATATCCTCAAGAATCTGGATCGTGCGCTCAGACTGTCCGTCTGTCTGAGGGGTGAAATGCTGTGCTCAAATCCACCCTGGTACCTAACTCCTACTGAACGGCTCTCCAGAACCGTGAAGTGAACTGAGTACCTCTGTATAGAAACTGGAATACCATGCAGACGAACGAGCTCTCGAATATACATCTCCGCCAACCACTCTGATGAATAAGTAGTCAGCATCGAAATGAAATGAACTGATTTGGTCAGCCTATCAACAATCACCCAAATAGCATCGTGCTTCCTTAAAGTCCGAGGGAGTCCAACCACAAAGTCCATGGTGATCCGTTCCCACTTCCACTCTGGAAGCTCAATCCGCTGAAGTAATCCTCCCGGTCTCTGATGCTCACATTTGACCTGCTGACAATTGAGGCACTTGGCAACTCTGCCATATCCTTCTTCATTCTTCGCCACCAATAGTGTTGCCTCAAATCCTAATACATATTCACAGTACCCGGATGGATGGAATACCGCGAACTATGGGCCTCTGCCAAAATCAACTCCTGAAGCCCATCAACATTGGGCACACAAATCCAGCCATGCATCCTCAATACCCCGTCATCTCCAATGGTCACCTCTCTGGCATCACCGTGCTGGACCGTGTCCCTAAGGAAAAGTAAATGAGTATCATCATACTGCCGCTCCCTGATACGGTCGAATAAGGAAGACCGAGAAACCACACAAGCTAATACCCGGCAAGGCTCAGAAAGATCCAATCTCACGAACTGACTGGCTAAGGACTGAACATCTAAGGCTAAAGGCCTCTCAGCTGCATGAAGATATGCGAAACTCCCCAAACTCTCCGCCCGGCGACTCAAAGCGTCAGCCACTACATTGGCCTTCCCCGGTTGGTATAGTATAGTGATGTCATAGTCCTTTAGCAACTCTAACCATCTACGTTGGTGCAAATTTAGATCCTTTTTCCTGAATATGTGCTGCAAACTCCGGTGGTCAGTATAAATCTCATAAGGCACACCGTACAAATAATGACGCCAGATCTTCAAGGCATGAACAATGGCTGCTAACTCAAGGTTAGGGACAGGGTAATTATTTTCCTGTATGTTCAACTGTCTGGACGCGTAGGCAATCACCCTACCGTCCTACATCAACACCGCTCCAAGGCCAACTCGCGAGGCATCACAATAAATTGTATAAGACCCCGAACCAGTAGGCAATATCAAGATTGGGGATGTAGTCAAAGCTGTCTTGAGCTTCTGAAAGCTCGCCTCACACTCCTCTGTCCACTGAAATGGAGCACCCTTCTGGGTCAATCTAGTCATAGGGGCTGCAATCGATGAAAATCCCTCCACAAAACGGCGGTAGTAACCTGCCAAGCCAAGGAAACTGCGAATCTCTTTAACTGAGGACGGCCTGGGCCAACTCTGCACGGCCTCAATCTTCTTTGGATCCACTCGAATGCCCTCACTCGATACCACGTGGCCTAAGAATGCCACAGAACTCACATTTTGATAACTTTGCATACAACTTCTTCTCTCTCAAGGTCTAAAGCACTGACCTCAGGTGTTGCTCATGATCTTCCCGACTCCGGGAGTAAACAAAAATATCATTTATGAAAAAATTGACGAACGAGTCGAGATATGGCCTGAACACACTGTGCATCAAATGCATAAATGTTGCGGGGGCATTAGTCAGCCCGAAAGACATAACTAGAAACTCGTAATGGCCATACTGGGTCCTGAAAGCAGTCTTGGGGATATCCGGCACCCGAATCTTCAACTGATGGTAACCTGAGCGCAAATCAATTTTAGAAAATACATGTGCACCCTGAAACTGGTCAAATAGATCTTCAATACGAGGCAAGGGATAACGGCTCTTTACTGTAACCCTGTTCAACTGGCGATAATCAATACACATGCGCATAAAACCATCTTTCTTTTTATTAAATAAAATAAGAGCACCCCAAGGTGAAACACTAGGTCGAATAAAACCCTTATCAAGCAATTCTTGTAACTGATCCTTCAACTCCTTCAACTCAAGAGGAGCCATACGGTAAGGAGGAATGGAAATGGGCTGAGTGCCCGGCAACAAATCAATGCTAAAATCAATGTCTCTATCGGGCGGCATGCCCGGAAGATCAGCTGGAAACACATCGGGATAATCTCTTACCACTGGAACTGATTCAATAGAAGGGGTATCAACACTGACATCTCTCACATAAGCCAAATACGCGGCACACCCCTTCTCAACCATACGCTGAGCTCTAAGAAAAGAGATAACTCTACTGGGAGTGTGATATAAAGTACCACTCCACTCAACCCGCGGAATACCTGGCATAGCCAGCGTCACGGTCTTAGCGTGACAATCAAGAATAGCATAATGGGGCGACAACCAGTCCATGCCCAAGATAATATAAGAATCCACCATATCGAGTAATAATAAATCCGCACTGGTCTCAAAACCACGAATAGTAACACGACCGATAAACGCGGTCCACAACAAGAGAATCTCCCACAGGAGTAGAAACATAAACAGGAGAACCCAAAGAATCTCGGGCTATACGCAAATGCGGAGCAAAATAAGAAGATACATAAGACTACGTGGAGCCTGGATCGAATAGAACCGATGCATCTCTGTGACAAACCAGTATAATACATGTGATAACAGAATCAGAGGCAACAGTCTCGGTACGAGCAGGAATAGCATAATATCTGGCATGGCCTCCCCCTCGAGGGCGACCTCTACCTCCCCGACCTCTGCCCCTGGCTGGCTGGGAAGATGGGGTAGTAGCTGGAGCTGTGATCATGGCCTGAGAACTCTGCTGAGCACGCTGTGGCTAAAAAGTCTGTGAAGATGCACCCCTACCACGTCTGGGGCAGTCCCTAACCACATGGCGTGTATCGCTACACTTGAAATAAGCTCTGGGAGGACGTGGTGGTTGTGACTGGCTAAGGCCAAGTATGCTATACTGAGCTCTGAAAGCACCCCGCGCAGGAGGCGCTCTAGAAACTGGAGGTGCATAGTAAGCCTCCTGAGGCTTGGGTGGAGCTGGGGTACCGCTGGCTGCTGGAAGAGCTGAATAAACTGGGCGGACCATATAACCCCTACCATGACGACCTGTTGCTGGGGTACGGGCATCAGAGTAGTGTCCCGACTCTCGAGACCTCTTGGCCTCTCTCTCTTCTCGCTCCCTAGCGAGCATACACTCGATCCTCCTAGCAATGCTCACTACCTGCTGATAAGGAATGTCCATCTCCAACTCTTGAACCATGCTAGATTTGATAGGTGGGATAAGACCCTCAATGAACCGGTGAACCCTCTCGCGTACAGTAGTAACCAAAACCGGTGCATGCCTAGCCAATCTGGTGTAACGGATAGCATACTCTGAAACTGTCATGGCACCCTGGCGCAAATGCTCAAACTCTATGCGCCATGCGTCCCTGAGGTTCTGAGGCACAAACTCCCTTAGGAACATATCTGAGAACTGGGTCCAGGTCAGTGAAGCAGCCTCTTCCGGACTGTCTAACTCATAGGTGCGCCACCAATCATAGGCGGCTCCGCGAAGCTGGAAGGTAGTAAAGGAAACACCACTAGATTCGGCTATGCCCATAGTGCGAAGAATATGGTGACACTCCTCTAGGAATCCCAAGGCATCATCTAATGCTAGCCCACTGAATACCGGAGGTTCATACTTCTTGAACCTCTCAAGTCTCCGCTGCTTGTCCTCTAGGACCTGTTCTACATGCACTCGCTGCTCAGGAGTGCAGGTGGCGGGAGTTTGTGCTCCTCCCCCGGCCTGAGATGTGGCTGCAGCAAGGGGAAGCAACCCTGCCTGAGCCAGAGTGGTGTACATGGACATGAACTGAGCTAATGTCTCCTGAAGAGCTGGAGTAGTAGTGGCAGTAATTGTGGCAGGTGTCTGGACCTCAGCTGGATCCGCTGGTGGTACCTCGGCGGCAGCTCGCGCAGGTTCTCTCACAACACCACGTGTGCGTCCTCGGCCTCTTCCCCGGCCTCTGGCGGCTACTATAGGGGGCATGGGTGCCTGATCGTCCCGAGTAGCACATGTCCTCACCATCTGTGAGAGAATAGAAGACAGAGGTTTAGAATTGATGTCAAAAGATATTGGACGATAAGGAGTTTAATGAAGTGATGATTTTTTTCCTAATCAGTTACATAGCCTCTCGTAGATAAGTACAGACGTCTCTGTACCGATCAGCGAGAATCTAATAAACCGGCATGTGTTCCGTGACTCCTATGAACCTAGAGCTCTGATACCAACTTGTCACGACCCCAGTTCGCCCTCCGTGAACATGTCGTGACGGCACCTAGTCCCTATGACTAGGTAAGCCTAACAATGCGGAATAACAACATAATTGCGGAAATAAGTAAGTAAAATAAAGTTGAACAATTAAAAAGGAAGACTGTATATGAAAGCCACTTGGCATATACAACCCAAAATAATACGGAAGTCTATAACATCACCCCAAAACCCGGAAACTCATGGGAACCACAGGCTAACAGAATATAATACACTGCTCTAACTCTATAATAACTATACAACTGAAAGGAGGGATAAACTTTTCACAAAAGTTGGAATAAGATAGAGACTCCTATTCTGCCGACGCGGCAGATATACCCCGAAGTCTCTGTTGTATCTCTCAGCCTCGGGGATAGTGCGCTTGAGTGGAGGTACCTGGATCAGCACATGAAAGACATGCGCAGGAAAGGGCATGAGTACACCACAGCGGTACTCAGTAAGTGCCAAGCCTAACCTCGGTCGAGTAGTGACGAGGAAGTTCAGGGCCCTACTGATGTCAAATAATATAATAGGAATTTACAATATGAAAACAGGCGGTAAAAATGAGTACAGCAGTGAAATAAGACAGGTCAAACAAGGCAATAACAAAAACACAAGAACAGAGAAAACCCGAAATATGTGCAGCATAATAACAATGGTAACAAAGAGGATCTCCCAGGATACCGTATTGTAGTCCTTTTCTCAAATGTCCAGTGGGCCTCCCGGGATACCGTCCCGTAGACCATCATATGTATATCCGAAGGATCTCCCGGGATACCGTCTCGTAGTCCATCATATGTATATCCGAAGGATCTCCCGGGATACCGTCCCGTAGTCCATCATATGTATATCTGAAGGATCTCCCGGGATACTGTCCCGTAGTCCATCACATGTATATCCGTAGGATCTCCCGGGATACCCTCCCGTAGTCCAACTATCAAAGTGTAGGGGGATCTCCCGGGATACCGTCCCGTAGTCCCAAAGTAAATAAGCAGGGGGATCTCCCGGGATACCGTCCCTTAGTCCCAAAGTAAATATGCAGGGGGATCTCCCGGGATACCGTCCCGTAGTCCCAAAATAAATATGCAGGGGGATCTCCCGGGATACTGTCCCATAGTCCCAAAGTAAATATGCAGGGGGGATCTCCCGGGATACCGTCCCGTAGTCCCAAAGTAAATATGCAGTCACAACAAGAAGACATCCAAATTTAGAGTGCAAAAATACAAGGCAACAAGTAATTCTAGCCTAACACGCTTCACATAGCACAATCGAAGCAATTTAAGCAAATAGGCAATTTGGGGCCACTAGGCATGATTTTCTACGCTAACGTAGACTATGGTCGCAATTAAAATAAAAAAAGGTAAGAAAGAAGTTCGGTCTAAATACTTAAAGTAAAACCGGATTTTTCAACAATTAGCACAAGTACGCGCTCGTCACCTCACGTACAAGGCATTCAATTACCAAATATCACAACCTAAGGGGAAAGGTCCCCCACACAAAGTTAGACAATCCACTTACCTCAAACCGGCTCAAAATCAACTTGAAACCACACGTTTTTCACGAGTATCCGACTCCAAATGGCCCAAATCTATAAAATTCAATTACATATCATAAATAACATATCATGCAACAGATTATACTGTTTAATTCAAGCTAAGGCGCAAAATTATATAAAATGACCAAATTGCCCCTCAGGCCCACGACTCGGAATCGGGTAAAAGTTATATTTTTCGAACACCCATTCACTCACGAACTCATTTAACCAGAAACAATCGAAATCCGATGCCAAGAACCCCACAATTCCGGAGATTTCGGACTTGGGAAAATCTCTTCCCTTCCTATGGTTTTTCCCCCCATTTTTGATAATTAAACTAAAGAAATCAACGGGAATTAATGTTATAACAATGAAATAGGATTAGAAAACGTTACCTATGATCCTTCTCTTCAAAACCCACTGAAAATAGCCATTTCTTGAGCTCTTACCCTATTTTTAGACTTATGAAACAAACCCTCAGATTTTTGGAATAAAACACACAGGGATCTCGCATCTGCGGTCCCGATCACCGCACCTGCGGCACCGACCCTGCGGAAAAAGCATCGCAGGTGCAAAATTCACTAAAGATGCACCGGTGCCGCACCTGCGGTTGTTTGGTCGCGACTGCGGTCCCGCACCTGCGGAACCCAGGTTGCACTTGCGACCACTGGTCAGTCACCCCTCTATCGCACCTGCGATCAAACCCCACGCGCCTTCGAGTCCGCACCTGCGGAAAAATCTTCGCAGGGTTGAAGACACCAGAAGAGCCTGGTTCAGCAGCAGCAAAATTCCCTTATTCCACCTGTTAAGCATCCGAAACAACCCCGAGGCCCCCGGGACCTCAACTAAAACCACCAACCAACCCTAGCACCTCATTTGAACTAGGTCGAACCTTAAAAACACGTCTCTTAACATCAAAAACATCGATTATGCATAGGTTCAAGCCTAGAAACTTAAAAAAATTTCGAATTCACATCTGACGCCGAAACACGTCTAAAATTATCCGAATGACCTAAAATTTTGCACACATATCCCAAATGACATGACGGAACTACTGAAACTTTCGGACTTCCATTCCGACCCTCAGATCAAAAACTCACTATCAGACCGGAAACTCCAAAAATTCAAACTTCGGCATTTCAAGCCTAAATGAGCTACGGACTTCCAAAATACATTCCGAACACGCTCCCAACACCGAAATCACCTAACGGAGCTAACAGAACCATCAGATTTCAATTCCGAGGCCGTCTTCACACTGCTCCGACTACGGGAAACTTTCCAACACTTAAGCTCTCATTTAGGGACTAAATATCCCAAAACTCTCCGAAACTTAAAACCGAACATCCCGGCAATTCAATTACGCAGAACTAGACTTAAGGAAAATAGTTAACAGGGGATCGGGGCGTTAATTCTTAAGACGATCGACTGGGTCGTCACATTCGGTTTCGGTTTATTCGGTTCGGTAACATCGGTTTATTCTGTTAGAATATTAACTTATGCATAGAGTCATAGAATGTAATATATTTAATTAAAGCACTCAAAATTACAAAACTAAAAATGTTTGTTGACAAAAGTTTTATCCAAAACCAGCAAATAATAATCCAGAGAGAGAAAATGGTACATAAAGGAATAAATTTTGTCATTATA
Source organism: Nicotiana knightiana (assembly GCA_005239525.1). Taxonomy (NCBI): domain Eukaryota; kingdom Viridiplantae; phylum Streptophyta; class Magnoliopsida; order Solanales; family Solanaceae; genus Nicotiana; species Nicotiana knightiana. The sequence goes on along the minus strand of ML385346.1, from coordinate 90,002 downwards.
AATGTCTTGTTACTAGCTTAGAGTTAATTGATGAACTTATAAAATAAAATAAAAAGTAAAATTTTAGATTTTTATATTTATTTTATTATTAATAATATGCGTATTATGTAATATAATATATATTTCGGTTCGGTATTTCAATATTTTATTTTCAAATACAAAATACCATACCTAATACTAAATTATTTTTAAAACTTAAACCAAATACCATACCGAATACTAAAATATCGAATACCGAATACCAAAATTTTTGGTTTCGGTACGGTAATTCGGTATTTACCAAATTATGCGCAGCCCTATCGGATTCTAATTCCAAAAGTTGGAGTAGGTCTGTAGGGTTGAATATGACTTGTGTACAAAATTTGGGGTCAATCGGACATGGTTTGATAGGTTTCGGCATCATTATCGAATTTGGAAGTTTCAAGTTCTTTAAGCTTGAATTGGAGGATGATTCAGGATTTTAGCGTTGTTTGACGTGGTTTGAGAGCTCGACTAAGTTCGTATGGTATTTTAGGATTGGTTGGTATGTTTGGTTGAAGTCCCGGAGGCTTCGGGTCTGTTTCGGATGCTCAACGGAGGAAATATTGGACTTAGGAAATTTCCAAAGTTGCTTGTTTTCTGGTGTTTCGCACCTGCGGTGAGGGGACCGCAGGTGCGGGGCCGCACGTGTGGATGATTAAGCGCAGAAGTGTATTTGGAAGAAGTGGTCAGGGGTCGTAGGTGCGAGGCGAGTTTCGCATCTGCGATGCCCGTAGATGCGCTGGAGAGATCGCAAGGGCGGTGGGGAACAACAGAAGCGGAGATAGGTCCGCAGGTGCGACCTTTTGATCGCAGAAGAGGACGATAAGTTTTAAGTGAAATATGCACCTGCGATAGAAATTCTACAGGTGCGGGACCACAGATGCGGTTAGAGGCTCAAAGAAGCGAGATCTCTGGCAGAAAAAAGGCAAAGTGCGAGTGTTTGATTTCATTCTTCATTTTTGGACCTTGAGAGCTCGGAATTTGGCGATTTTCCAGGGATTTTCAGAGGAAGATTGTGGGTAAAGATTCTTAACTCCTTTATGGTTATATCTCATTAATCCATAGTTGATTCCACCATTTAATTTCGGATTTGGTTAAAAATTTGGGGAAATTGGGGAAAAGTTATTCAATAAATTTTTTGAGTTTTAATTGGGATATAGACATCGGATTTGGATAATTTTGGCACGAGTGAACTCGTGAGTGAATGGGTGTTCATATTTGATGAATTTTACCCGATTCCAAGACGTGGGACTAGGGAGACTTTTAGGGCGATTTCTTAATTTCTTGCTTTAGCTTTGATTTCATTAGCTAGATTAGTTCGTTGTAGCTATATTCATGGTATGTAATTGATTTTGGCTAGATTTGGGCCATTCAGATTCGGATATTCGTGGAAAGAGCATTGTTACAGATTGATTGAGCTTGGTTCAAGGTAAGTGGCTTGCCTAACATTGTGTGGGGGAACTCCCCGTAGGATTTGGTATTGTTTTTATATGTGAGCGTCGTGTACGTGAGGTGACGAGTACGTACATGGCTAATTATCGTAAATATGCGGTTTCTACTAAGTAATAACATGTTTCCTTCTTATTTGAGTTATATCAGCATGTGTAGTATCCTGTTAGATTTAGAATAGCATTCCTACTTGCCTTAATATTTATCTGAACTCCATGCAACATGTTTAGTGAATTTTTCCTGATTTTCCTTGACTTGTACTTAGTCTAAATTGTAAGATTTCATGTTGTAGTTGTTGAATTCTATTGTTTGAGTTGTATATTTACTTTGGGACTACAGATCGGTATTCCGGGAGATCCCCCTTGTTTTACGCATTTACTTTTGGCACTACGAAATGGTATTCCAAGAGATCCCCTTGCATATTTACTTTGGGACTATAAAACGGCATTCCGGGAGATCCTCCCTGCACATTTACGTTTGGGACTATGAGATGGTATCTCGGGAGATCCCCTGTTACTATCTCCATGTACTGAGTTGTTACCTTCTATGATTTCATTTTTGTTAAATTTCAGTCTTTATTTTACTGTGATATTTCATCCTGTCTTGCTTTATTATATATATATATATATATATATATACCTTGACTTGACCTCGTCACTACTCGACCGAGGTTAGGCTTGGCACTTACTGGGTACTGTTGTGGTGTACTCACACCCTTTCCTACACATCTTTTTCGTGTGCAGATACAGGTTCCTCCTACTAGCCTCGTTCTTAGTTGCGGTCGCTGCTATCAGAGACTTCAAGGTACATCTACCTACGTCCGCAGATCCTTGGAGTCCCCATATATCCCCCTATGTTCATTCTTCTCTTATTTCTATAGACAGTGATGTATAGAACAGTTAGGACTTCATAGAAGCTTGTGACTTACGGTGTTCCGGTTCTTGGGAGTGTCATGTATATTTTGAGAGTTGACTGTTGTATATGCCGAGCGGCATCTCGATTTCTTATTTAATTTATTTGTTACTGTTAGTTGTTAAATTTCATGTTTTCATTCATTTCCGCAAGTGTTAGGTGTACCTAGTCGTAGAGACTAGGTGTCTTCATGACGATTCACGGAGGGAGAATTTGGATCGTGATAATGTAACGACCAGACCAGTCGTTCTGAGAGTCTAGCCCAGTTTTCCCTATTTCTATCTTGTTATGTGTTATTCAGCTCTATCATGTCATGTTAGGTTGGTTGGCCAGGGTTCATAATGGTTGTGGAGAGAAATGAGACACTTAGTCTCCTAACTTGGTTCAATAGTTGGAAAAGTCAACTGGAAGTTGACTTATAGGTATATGATCTTGGAATGTGGTTTTTATGGTTCGTATGGCTTCGTTAGGTGATTTGGGACTTAGGAGTGTATTCGGAATGTTATTCGGAGGTCTGTGGTAGAATTAGGCTTGAAGTGGAGAAATAAGACTTTTGGCGATTTTCGGTCGGCAGTGGAAAATTAGCTATGGGGGTCAGAATAGAATTCCCAAAGTTGGAATAGGTTTGTAGTGTCACTTGGGATGTCTATGCAAAATTTCAGGTCATTCGGCGAGGTTTAGTTAGTTTCGGCATCGTTGGCAAATTTCGGAAGTTTAGAAATCCTTAGGCTTGAATTTTGAGTAAATTTGGTGATTTGATGTTGGTTTGAGTGTTTTGAAGGTTCGACTAAGTTTGAATAATCATATATGACTTGTGGGCATCATTGGTTGAGGTCCCAAGGGCCTCGAGATTGATTTCGGATGGTTAACGGAGGTTTGGACTTGGAAAATGCAGAAATTTTGCTGCTGGTACCAGTTTACTGGTGTATCCACATCTATGGATTGGGGACCATAGGTGCAACAGTCGCAGGAGCGGGAGGCGACCACAGATGCGGAAAAGGTCGCAGAAGCGGAGTGGTTGACCGCATATGGGCCTTGAGACTTTGATTTATGGATTTGAGAGGTCAATTGTCGTCAGATTTTGATGTATTTGGTATGTATGGACTCGTGAGAGTGTAAGGATTCTAGTTTTGTGATCTTTGTTGAGTTCCGAGACGTGGGACCAGGAGTCAGGTTTGGCCGAATTCAGGATTTCTGATGTAATTTGATAATTTTGATGCGGACTTCGCTCCCTTAGCATATACTAATGATAGAATACTGATTTTGGTTAGATTCGGGGTGACTTGTGTCCGAGTCAAGTGGCAAAGGCATTGCGGAGTAGAGTTTTGACTTGATTGAGGTAAGTAACGCTTCCAATCTTGGTTCTGAGGGTTCGAAACCCCGAGCTACGTGTTACGTGATTAGAATTGGGTGACGCACATGCCAAGTGACGGGCGTGCGGGCGTGCACAGTGTAATTCGTGACCTGGTTCATTCCATGGCACCGTTTATTGGTTCTCTCTTGTTGATATATGTGCTTCTGTCAATGTGACTAATGTGAACATTCTAGAAATCATTCTAAATAATTTGTTAAGGCTTCACGTCGATACTGTTGAGACCCGAGCGGTCGTCTTAATGGGAATATGTTAGAGATCATGCTAGATATTATGTTAAGGCTCCACGCTGATGTTGTTGAGATCCGAGTAGTCGTTCATTGTTGTCATCTCATGTGTTTCATTGATATTATATCTCGGTAATTGTTATTTTTCACATTATATCATTGATTCGGGCTAGTTCATGCATTGTGAGCCCATGTGAGCGAGACTGGAGAGTGATGACTGAGTTAGGCCGAGAGACTGATATTGGGTGACAGATATATGGATCGGGCTGCTTATCGCAGCTGTATTGGGTCGGGCTGCATGCCGCAAGGATATAGCGCTTGGGCTGTAGGAGCCCCTCCGGAGTCTATAACATATCCTCAGTGAGCGCAGTGATATTTGAGGGATGGATCTTCCCTGGACATGGATCTTGTCCGAAGTGTTTATGCTTGGAGATGGATCTTCTCCACGAGGCTGGATTGGCCTGTTTCAATCGATACTGAGCGACTGAGGTTAGTGACGTGTGTACGTATTCTGGGATGGATCTTCCCTTGGTCGTTGAGCCATATACAATACCAAGTGGTTGTGAGGTGTATCATTATCTAGAGATGGATCTTCTCCTTAGGGCTGGATCGGCATTCCTTAGTACTGAGTGACTTCTGTCTGATGTGTATATATTCTGGGAGGGATCGTCCCTGGGCCATACGAGCCATATACAGTACTGAGTAGATGAGTATTTGAGAGTGGGAGCACATTGTGCATTTCATACTGTTGATGCATTGGAATGTAAAATACGTCGAGGTATATATGTTAAATTATTCGGAACTGTGTTTATCTTATCACTTGAGTTGTCTAGTTAACTGAAAGCATGCCTAAATTTTTGTACACTTATAATGTCATAAACATGGAGGTTTAGTCCGTCACTACCTCTCAGTCCATAGGTTGAGCCTATTACTTACTGAGTTGGTGTACTCACATTACTCCCTGCACCTTGTGTGCAGATTCAGGTGACAGGACTGAGTGAGAGCTGGTCTACTCTCTGGGAGCACTTCGGAGATTGCAAGGTAGCTGCATGGCGTCCGCAACCTTGTCTCTCTCCTTCATATTAGTCATTTTGTTTATTCTCAGACTGGTTTGTAGTAAATAGTACCAGCTTTTGTATTTCCTTTTTAGTTGCTCATGACTGATGACTTCGGGTTTTGGGGTTGTATTTAAATGTTTTACCTAACTTTATTTGCTTTGAAATGCTAAAATGGAAGATTTATGAAATACTGGTTGATATGGAATCAAACGAAAGGTTTCTTATGTTATGCATAGTGAATTGGCTAGCGTAGTATCACGATAGGCGTCATCACGGCCGGGTTGGTTTTTGGGTCGTGACAAGTTGGTATCAGAGCTCTAGGTTACATCGGACTCACCAGTCATGAGCAGGTTTAGTAGAGTCTTGCGGATCAGTACGGAGACGTCTGTACTTATCTTCGAGAGGCTACAGAACCCTTAGTAAAATCTCACATTCTTGAATTATTGTCGTGCAAATCTGTCGATTCTGGTAACTAAATTTCGGTTGTTTCATTCTCTCATAGATGGTGAAGACATGTACTACCAGTCAGGATGGTCAGCCACCAGTTGGGCATGTGAGAGGTAGAGGCCACGGTCGAGGCCGTGGTAGAGGGAGGGGTGTAGCCCGCGCAGTGGCCGGGGCAGTACCTAGACCCTCCAGTTATTCCAGATCAGGTCCCAGTCGCAGATTTTCCAGTGAGACCAGCTCAGGCACCAACTGTGGCTATTGTTATTCGGGGTCTTCAGTAGACCTTGGCCCTGATTTTGACCGCATGCACTAGTCTTGCTCAGCGGTCGATGTTTCTATATCAACAGCTACTTCACAGGTCGTGGGAGGCACTCAGACCCCGGCTGCCCGTACACCCGAGCAGGTTGTTCAGGGACTTCAGACACCGGGGCCAGCCCCAGACCAGCCGATTGCACCTGTTTAGGATTTTGGGATTCCCGTCATGCCAGATGACGAGTAGCGTAGGTTGGAGAGGTTTGGTAGACTTCAGCCTCCGACTTTCAGTGGTACTGAAGGCGAGGATGCCCAGGGTTTCTTAGACAAGTGTTAGAGGATTCTTCGTACAACAGGGATATTGGAGACTAGTGGCATCTTGTTTACTACCTTCCAGTTCTCAGGAGCTGTATTTACTTGGTGGCAAGCTTATGAGAGGGGTAGTCCCGTTGGTACAGCGCCCCTTACTTGGCCGCAGTTTTCCACTCTCTTCTTAGAGAAGTATGTCCCATAGTCCCGCAGAGAGGAGCTGCGCACAAAGTTTGAGCAGCTGCGTCAGGGTCATATGACGGTGTCGCAGTATGAGATGAGGTTTTCAGAGCTTACTCGACATACTATTTGGTTGGTCCCTACAGAGAGAGATATGATTAGGAGATTCGTGGATGGTCTCACATATCAGGTTCATATTCTTATGATCAAAGAGAGGGTGTCGGGTTCTACGTTTGAGGAGGTTGTTGATATCGCCCGAGAGATTGAGTCAGTTCATCGCCAGGAGCGAAATGAGAGGGAGGCCAAGAGGCCTCAAGGATCTGGTAGTTTTGGTGGCGTTCCTTCAGGAGGACAGTTTCAGCACGGCAGAGGTCGTCCATTCAGGCAGGCTCAACCAGGTCAATAAGGTTATCGTGGTGGATCAGCTGGTCGTGGTCCTCACAGTTCGCATCAGGGGCACCCATCATTCAGTGCTCTGCCAACCTAGAGTTCATCTTGTGCACCATCGGTTCAGGGTTCATCTATGCCTGGTTCTTCTGGTGGTTATCATGGTGCTAGGGGTTCCCTTCAGTCCCCAATGCCATTCTCCGAAAGGGGTTGCTTTGAGTGTGGAGATGTGGGACATATCAAGAGGTTTTATCTTTGTATTACGGGAGGTACTTATCAGTAGAGGAGTCAGCCCACAGCTTCAGTCCCAGTTGCTGCACCGCCCACCCAAGCAGCTAGAGGTGGGGTTCAGGCAGTTAGGGGTCGTCATAGAGAGAGAGAGAGAGAGAGAGGTCGATCCAGTGGTGATCAGGCCCGATTTTATGCACTTTCAGCCAGACCAGATGCGATGGCTTCTGATGCCATGATCCCAGGTATTGTTTTAGTCTGTCATGAGATGCTTTAGTTTTTATTTGATTCTGGTTCTTCATATTCACATGTTCATCATATTTTGCCCATTCTCTGGATATGCCCCGTGAGTCTTTAGTTACATTTATTCATGTGTTCGCCCCTATGGGTGATGTTGTTGTTATGGAACACGTGTGTCAGTCATGTGTGGTGTCTATTGAGGGTCTGAAGACCCAGGTGGATGTGTCATTGCTCAGTATGGTCGGTTTCGATGTGGTTTGATCAGATAGATGATATTACTTTTAGGTATGACTTAATGAAGGTGTAAGTTTCAGAAGATGCTTTGTGTCTTGATTTATGGTTACCTCATTGGTGGGGCGGCTCTCTCCTTGTTGTTCGGCTATGAGTATTCAAGTCTGGCCTTGTAACATCTACAGATTGTAGGGGTATTTCCTCGTGGTATGATCGTGTATTGGAGAAGTATTAGACATTCAGGCGACGGAATTGAGATCGGATATGGTGATTGGTGTGCTTTGAGAGTTTAGAGTCTGGAAACTCGAATGAGTAGATGATTTCATAGTTGAGGGCTGTAGAGTTGTAGCCAAGGTTAGCCAGGGGTTAGTGGCTAATGTGATTCAATCATATTGGACCTTCGGAGGGTCATTGGTTTATGGGGCACGACCAGATTGATTTGGGGTTCCTTAGTAGGACCTTTGGGGATAGGCGTTTTTGCACCGAGTCGAATTGCTTGGCTTCGTAGTGCTATTGTGAGGGGTGTCAGTTAGGGGCTATTGGGTTTATCTCTGCTTTGGGATGATCTAGGAGTTAACCGTCCCTGCTTCGGGGAGCACCGATTCGTTGGTTTTAGGAACGCATGGTGCAGTTCTGTTGGGGCCTCATAGGGAGTTTGATTAAGGTAAAGTAGATGGGTATTGTAGGATTTGGACGTATACGTTGTGTTCTTTCAGATTCGTATGGCGTGGCAGCGTCCGATTTCTCATGGTTATGGTAGTGCACTTTGAGTACTTGATATCGGGTTTCTGTGGTTTTTGATTTTGATCAAGACTGAGCGAGAAGTATAATATGGACCAGCATTCGGATAGGGTTCACGTATTGCAGTGGAGTATGTTAAATAGGATCCTTGTGTGTAGGATTTGTGTGTTTAGGTTCTGCGGTGTGTGAGGAGTTCCTAGCATTGCGTTGTGGTGTGACCTGTTGATATTGCGGGACGGTTTTCTTGTCTGGTGTCATTTTCTTTTTCATGTTTGGGTACATTTGGGGTGTTGTCTATTAGTGCACGGACTGCACGGGTTATGGCGTTAAGCGGTATTGATGTGTCATATTACTAGAGTGGTTGTGACGGATGAGATGAGGTCATCGAGTCTAGAATGAGTGTTGTCGGATCTGGTTGCGGCATATTTGGGAGGATATGGACGTTGGTCGGCTGAGAAATTTTGCTTATTTCCTGTCGAAGAGAGGGATCTCCATCACTTGTTGATACGATGAATGGTTATGGGATTTTGCATGTTTCTCTCATCATTGGCAGTATAATAAGGTGTTATAACGTGTCTTTGTTTGATGGCGGGTTTATTACCGGCATTTGGGTGGCTTGGGCGTCCGTTGTGATTTGAGCTTACCGTTATGAGTGTTCGAGATATGTGAGATACCATGTGATTTCGTCTTGAGTTATGACTCTAGTTGGATGCAGCATATTCAGAAATATACGGTGTGTGGAGGCGTGATTCTGATCTTGTAGATAAGTTCTGACGTGGAAATTTGGATTCTAAGGCGTAGGGATTAGGTTGGATAAAGAGGCATTTGAATGTGTTGTGTTATTAGATCTATGCGGGGTTGGGTGATGTGGGGTCACCCCCGGGTATGTGCATGGTAAGGTTATTCGGCGGTTTGATGGATTATGGAACAACTCTTTGGACGTTCCAGGACGAACGTTTGTTTAAGAAGGGGAGAATGTAACGACCCGGCCGGTCTTTCCTAGAGTTTAGCCCAGTTTTCCCTATTTCTATCTTGTTATGTGTTATTCAGCTCTATCATGTCGTGTTAGGTTAGTTGTCCCGGGTTCAGAGTGATTGTGGAGAGAAATGAGACACTTAGTCTCTTAACTTGGTTCAATAGTTGGAAAAGTCAACCGAAAGTTGACTTATAGGTATATGATCTCGGAATATGCTTTTTATGGTTCGGATGGCTTCTTTAAGTGATTTGGGACTTAGGAGTGTATTCGGAATGTTATTCGGAGGTCTGTGGTAGAATTAGGATTGAATTGGAGAAACAGGATTTTTGGCGATTTCCGGTCGGCAGTGGAAAATTAAATATGGGGGTCGGAAAGGAATTCCAGAAGTTGGAATAGGTTCGTAGTGTCATTTGGGATGTGTATGCAAAATTTCAGGTCATTCGGACGAGGTTTGGTTAGTTTCGGCATCGTTGGCTTCGGAAGTTTAGAAATCCTTAGGCTTGAATTTTGAGTAAATTTGGTGATTTGATGTTGGTTTGAGTGTTCAAAAGGTTCGACTAAGTTTGAATAATCATATATGACTTGTGGGCATCATCGGTTGAGGTCCCGAGGGCCTCGGGATTGATTTCGGATGGTTAATGGAGGTTTGGACTTGGAAAATGCAGCAAAGCTGCTGCTGGTGCCAGTTTACTGGTGTGTCCGCATCTGCGGATTGGGGACCATAGGTGCGATAGTTGCAGGAGCGGGAGGCGACCACAGATGCGGAGAAGGTTGCAGAAGCGGAGTGGTTGACCGCACCTGCGGGCTCGGAGGTGCGAGGCCTGGGGCGCAGGCGCGGAAGCTGGGGAGTTAGTGAAATTCGCTGGTGCGCCGCCTTGACCGCAGGCGTGTGAAATGGGCCACAGGTGCGGAACCCCTGGGCAGAGCATATAAATTCCGGCCTTCGCGAATTTTCTTATATTTCACCATTTTTTAAGACGCGTTTGGAGCTTTTTAAGGGATTTTGAAGAGGGATTCAAGGGGAACACATTGAGGTAACTTTTTTGAACCTAATACTCGATTCTATGTTGGTATTTGACCGATTAATCATGAAGTTTGAGGGGTCAATTATCGTCAAGTTTTGATGTATTTTGTATGTATGGACTCGTTAGAGTGTAAGGATTCTAGTTTTGTGATCTTTGTCAAGTTTCGAGATGTGGGACCGGGGTCGGGTTTGGCCGAATTCAGGATTTGTGATGTAATTTGATAATTTTGATGTGGGCTTCACTCCTTTAGCATATACTAATGATATAGTACTTATTTTGGTTAGATTCGGGGCGATTTGTGGCCGAGTCGAGTGGCAAGGGCATTGTGGAGTAGAGTTTTGGCTTGTTTGAGGTAAGTAAAGATTCCAATCTTGGTTCTGAGGGTTCGAAACCCTAAGCTACATGTTACATGATTAGAATTGGGTTACGCACATGCCAAGTGACGGGCATGCGGGCGTGCACCGTGTGATTCGTGACCTGGTTCATTCCATGGCACTGTCTATTGGTTCTCTCTTATTGATATATGTGCTTCTATCAATGTGACTAATGTGAACATTCTAGAAATCATGCTAAATAATTTGTTAAGGCTTTACGCCGATACTGTTGAGACCCGAGCGGTCGTCCTAATGCGAACATGTTAGAGATCATGCTAGATATTATGTTAAGGCTTCACCCCGATGTTGTTGAGACCCGAGTGGTCGTTCATTGATGTCATCTCATGTGTTTCATTGATATTATATACTCAGTCTTGTCATTGCATATCATATCATGTCTCAGTCTCGGTAATTGTTGTTTTGCATATTATATCATTGATTCGGGCTAGTTCATGCATTGTGAGCCCATGTGAGCGAGACTGGAGAATGATGACTGAGTGAGGCCAAGAGCCTGATATTGAGTGACAGATATATGGATCGGGCTGCACGCCGATCAATATTGGGTCGCGCTGTACGCTGCAGCAATATAGCACTTGGGCTTTAGGAGCTCCTCCCGAGTCTGTACCACACCCCCAGTGAACGCAGTGATATTTGAGGGATGGATCTTCCCTGGACATGGATCTTGTCCGAAGTGATTATGCTTGGAGATGGATCTTCTCCACGAGGCTAGATTACCTTGTTTCCATCGGTACTGAGCGACTGAGGTCAGTGACGTGTGTACGTATTCTGGGATGGCTCTTTCAATGGACGTTGATCCATATACAGTACCGAGTGGTTGTGAGGTGTATCATTATCTAGAGATGGATCTTCTCCTTAGGGCTGGATCGGCCTTCCTCAGTGCTGAGTGACTTCTGTCTGATGTGTATATATTCTGGGAGGGATCTTCCCTGGGCCATGCGAGCCATATACAGTACTGAGTGGATGAGTATTTGAGAGTGGGAGCACATTGTGCATTTCATACTGTTGATGCATTGGCATGTATAATATGATGAGGTATATATGTTAAACTATTCGGAACTGTGTTTATCTTATCACTTTAGCTGTCTAGTTAACTGAAAGCATGCCTAAAGTTTTGTACATTTATTTTGTCATAAACATGGAGGTTTAGTCTGTCACTACCTCTCAGTTCACAGGTTGGGCTTGTTACTTACTGAGTTGGTGTACTCACGTTACCCCCTGCACCTTGTGTGCAGATTCAAGTGCCAGGACTGAGTGAGAGCTGGTCTACTCTCTGGGAGCACTTTGGAGATTGCAAGGTAGCTACACGGCGTCCGCAACCTTGTCACTCTCCTTCCAATTAGTCATTTGTTTCTTCTCAGACTGGTTTGTAGTAAGGGAACAATACCAGATTTTTATTTCCTTTTTAGTCCTCATGATTGATGACTCGGGGTTTTGGGGTTGTATTTAAATGTTTTACCTAACTTTATTTGCTTTGAAATGCTAAAATGGAAGATTTATGAAATACTGGTTGATATGGAATCAAACGGAAGGTTTCTTATTTTATGCATAGTGAATTGTCTAGCCTAGTATCACGATAGACGCCATCACGACCAGGTTGGTTTTCGGGTCGTGACAGACAAGTTGGTATCAGAGCTCTAGGTTCATAGGTGTCGTGATTCACAAGCCGGTTTATTAGTGTCTCGCAAATCGGTACGGAGACTTCTGTACTTATCTTCGAGAGGCTATGGAACTGTTAGGAAAAATCATACTTCTTTTAATTCCTTGTCGTGCGAGTTATTGGCATCAAATTCTAAAATTCTCTATTCTATTCTTTCTCACAGTGAGGACCCGTAGTGGGAGATCTGACGACCAAGCACCCGCATTCCCTACTAGAGCAAAAGGCCAGGGCCGGGGTAGAGGATGACCACGTGGTGGAGCCAGAGCACCCGCGCGAGCTGCGATAGAGGAGCCCCCAGCAGCTCCAGCTAGAGGGAAAACACCGGAGGTTCCTAATGCTGCACCAGCCTGCCAGGATATTCTTGCCTAGTTCATGAGCATGTTCAGCACCTTAGCTCATGCTGGATTGATTCCATTAGCCCCCGCCACATCTCAGTCTGGGGAAAAGGCACATACTCCCGCAGCCCGTACTCCTAAGCAGAGGGTCCAGGTTGATCAGGCCCCAGAGTTCATTCCTATGCAACCGGTAGCTCAGGTTCAGCATAAGACCAGGACAGCCGCTTATGAGGCAGAGCAGCTCAGACTTGAGAGGTACAAGAAGTACCACCCACCTACCTTCAGCGGATTGGCTTTAGATGATGCTCAGGGTTTTCTAGAGGAGTGTCATCGTATTCCTCATACTATGGGTGTAGCGGAGATGAGTGGGGTTTCTTTTACCACTTTCCAGCTTAGAGGATCAGTTTACCAGTAGGCTTATGAGTTGAGTTGACCGGACGAGGTATCCTCACTCACATGGACTCAGTTCTCGGATATGTTTTTGAGAGAGTATGTCCCTTAGAGCCTCAAGGATGCATGGCGCACGGAGCTTGAGCAGTTGCCAAGGGTTCTATGACTGTGTCAGAGTATGCAGTCCGTTTCAGTGAGTTGGCCCGACGTGCACCGGTCTTGGTTGCCACAGTTCGGGAAAGGGTTCGTCTCTTTATTGAGAGACTCCACCCCAGCATCAGGATCACTATCAGCAGGTTGTGAGTATTTCTAGGAGAGTGGAGGGTATGCTTGCCCGTGACAGAGAGGAGAAAGAGGCCAGGAGGTCTCGAGAGAGTGATATTCTGGAGCTCATGCCCCAGCAGCTCGCTATGGTAGGGGTTATATGAGTCGCCCTGTTCATTTAGCTCTCCCAGCCGCCAGTGGTATTCTAGCCCCTTCTAGGCCACAGGAGCCTTATTATGCACCGCTAGTATCTAGTATGCCTCTTGCTCGGGGTGCTATTAGCAGCCAGTCCAGCAGACTTGGCCCGAGTCAGTCACAGTAACCACGCCCTCCGAGGGGTTGTTTTGAGTGTGGCGACACTCGCCATATGGTTAGGGATTTCCCCAGACTTAGGAGGGGTGCACCTCCACAGACTTCTCAGCCACCACGTGCTCCAGTGGGTCCTCAGGCTATGATTCCAGCTCCAGCTATAGCCCCACCTGCTCAGTCAGCTAGAGTTGGAGGTCAAAGTCGACTTAAAGGGGAAGGCCAGGCCAAGTATTATGCTCTTCCAGCTCGTACAAAGGCAATTGCTTCCAACTCTTTCATTACAGGTATTGTTTCAGTCTGTCATAGAGATGTGTCGGTATAATTTGACCCAGGCTCTACGTATTCATATGTGTCCTCTTATTTTTCCCCACATTTGGGCGTATCTCGAGATTCTTTGAGTTCCCCTATTTATGTGTCTACTCATGTGGGAGATTCTCTTATTGTGGACCGCGTGTATTGATCATGTTTGATTGCTCTTAGTGGTTTGGAGACCAGAGCCAATTTACTGTTACTCAGCATGGTAGATTTTGATGTTATCTTGGGCATGGACCGATTGTCGCCCCATTATGCTATTCTTGATTGTCAGGCTAAGACCGTGACGCTGGCTATGCCAGGCTTACTGTGATTAGAGTGGAGGGTTACCTTAGAGTATACTCTCGGCAGAGTTATTTTATTTCTTAAGGCTCAACGAATGGTTGAGAATGGGTGTGACTCATATTTAACTTATGTGAGAGATGTCAGTATTGATACCTCTACAGTTAAGTCAGTCCCAGTAGTGAGGACTTCCAAGATGTGTTTCCAACTGATCTTCCGGGCATGCCGCCCGACAGAGATATTGATATTGGCATTGATTTGTTGACGGGAACTCAGCCCATCTCTATTCCTCCATACTGTATGGCTCCTTCTGAGTTGAAGAAGTTGAAGGAGCAGTTGCAGGAGTTGCTTGATAAGGTCTTCATTCGGCTAAGTGTGTCACCTTGGGGTGCTCCGGTCTTATTTGTGAAGAAAAAAGATGGTTCTATGCGTATTGATTATCTCCAACTGAAAAAAGTTACAGTGAAGAACGAATGTTATTTGATCAGTTAGAGGGTCACAGGGTGTTTTCCAAGATTGACTTACATTCAGACTATCATCATTTGAAGACTCGGGACCCAGATATCCGGAAGACTGCTTTCAGGACCTGATATGGTCACTATGAGTTTCTTGTTATGTCTTTTGGGCTGACCAATGCCCCAGAAACCTTTATGCTTTTGATGCACAGTGTGTTCCGGCCTTATCTTGACTCCTTCGTCATTGTGTTTATTGATGACATTCTGGTGTACTCCCGGACTCGGGAGGATCATGAGCAGCACCTGAGGACTGTGTTTCAGAATTTGAGAGAAAAGAAGTTGTATGCAAAATTTTCTAAGTGTGAGTTTTGGCTAGACTCAGTGGAATTTTGGGTCACGTAGTATCGAGTGATAGGATCAAGGTGGATCCGAAGAAGGTGGAAGCAGTGCAAAGTTGACCTAGATTGTCATCAGCTACAGAAATTTGCAGTTTTCTTTGTTTGGCGGGGTATTACCGTCATTTGGTAGAGGGATCCTCATCTATTGCAGCACCTATGACCAGGCTGACCCAAAAGGGTGCTCCATTCAGGTGGACAGAGGAGTGTGAGGAGAGCTTTCAGAAGCTAAAGACAGAATTGACCACAACCCCAGTATTAGTATTGCCTACGTGTTTGGGGTCTTACACTGTATATTGTGATGCATCGCGAATTGGTGTTGGCGCGGTGTTGATGCAGGATGATAGGGTGATTGCCTACGCGCCCAGACAGCTGAAGGTGCATGAGAAGAACTATCATGTCCACGACCTTGAGTTAGCAGCTATTGTTCATGCCCTGAAGATTTGGCGCCACTATTTGTTGTTCCTTGTGAGATTTACACCGATCATCGGAGTTTGCAGCATATGTTCAAGCAAAAGTATCTTAACTTGCGTCAGCGGAGGTGGTGGGATCTACTTAAGAACTATGATATCACCATTTTTTACCACTCGAGGAAGGACAATATAGTGATCGATGCTTTGAGCCGCTGAGCGGAGAGTTTGGGGAGTTTGGCATATCTCCCAATAGTAGAGAGACCCTTAGTGTTGGATGTTCAGGCCTTAGCCAGCCAGTTTGTGATATTGGATATTTCTGAGCCGAGCCGAGTATTGGCTTGTGTGGTCTCTTGGTCTTCTCTTTATGATCGTATCAGGGAGCGTCAGTATGATGACCCCAATCTGCTTGTCCTTAAGGACACGGTCCAGCACGGTGATGCTAATGAGGTCACTATTGGGGATTATGGCGCATTGAGGATGCAGGGCAGGCTATGTGTGCCTAATGTAGATGGTTTACGCGAGTTGATTTTTCAGGAGGCTCATAGCTCGCGGTACTCCGTTCATCTGGGTGCCGCGAAGATGTATCAGAACTTGAGGCAGCATTACTGGTGGAGGAGGATGAAGAAGGACATAGTGGAGTATGTTTCTTGGTGCCTAAATTGCCAGCAGGTGAAGTATGATCATCAGCGGCTGGGTGGATTTCCTCAGAAGTTAGAGATTACATAGTGGAAATGGGAGAGGGTCACTATAGATTTCGTTGTTGGACTCCCATGGACTCAGCGTAGGATTGATGCAGTTTGAGTGATTGTGGATAGGCTGACCAAGTCAGCTCATTTCATTCCAGTGATAACTACATATTCTTCCGAGCAGCTGGCTCGAATCTACATCTCTGAGATCATCAGGCTTCATAGCGTACTGGTATCTATCATCTCTGATCAGGGTACGCAGTTAATATCATGGTTATGGAGAGTCGTATAGCATGACTTGGGTACTAGAGTGGATCTAAGCACAACATTTCACCCTCAGACGGACGGACAGTCTGAGCGCACTATTCAAATATTAGAGGATATGCTCCGCGCGTGTGGGATGGAGTTTGGAGGGTCATGGGACCAGTTCTTACCACTTGTGGAGTTTTCCTACAACAACAATTATCAGTCGAGCATCCAGATGGCACTGTATCGGGCTTTGTATGGTAGACGTTGTCGGTCTCCAGTGGGTTAATTCGAGCCGGGCGAGGCCAGATTATTGGGTAAAGAATTGGTCCAGGGTGCCCTGGATAAGGTGAAGGTGATTCAGGATTGACTTCGCACAGCCCAGTCCAGACAGAACAGTTATATGGACCGGAAGGTTCGTGATGTGGCATTCATGGTTGGAGAGCGGGTCTTGCTCCAGGTATCGCCTATGAAGGGTGTTATTTCGAGAAGAAGGGCAAGTTGAGCCCAAGGTACATTGGTCCTTTTGAGGTGTTGTGGCGTGTTGGGGTTGCTTATGAGGTTGCCTTACCTCCCAGCCTAGCAAATGTTCATCCGGTATTCCACGTTTCTATGCTCCGGAAGTATCACTGTGGTTCGGCTCATGTATTGGATTTCAGCTCAGTCCAGTTGGACAAGGATCTATCTTATGTTGAGGAGCCAGTGATTATTTTGGACAGGCAGGTCAGAAAGCTAAGGTCAAAGAAAATTGCTTCAGTAAAGGTTTAGTGGAGGGTTCAGTCGGTCGAGGAGGTGACTTGGGAGACCGAGCAGGATATGCGGAGCCGTTATCCTTATCTTTTAACAGCTTTAGGTATGTCTCTATACTCGTTCGAGGACGAACGATTATTTTAAGAGGGGGAGGATTTAACGACCCCGTCGGTCGTCTTGAGAGTTATAACCCCGATCCCTTATTAACTACTTTCCCTGTATCTATTTCTACTATTTTGACTTGTCAGGAGGTTCCGTTTGGTTTTTGGAGTGTTTTGGGACAATAATCCCTAAACGGGAGCTTAAGCTTTAGGATTTGGACCATAGTCGGAACTGTGTGAAGACGACTCCGGAATGGAGTTCAGTCAGTTATGTTCTGTTAGGTGATTTTGGACTTAGGGGCATGTCCGGATTGTGTTTTGGAAGTCTGTAGCTCATTTAGGCTTGAAATGGCTAAAGTCGAAGTGTTGGAGATTTTGACCGGTAGTGAAACTTTTAATATCGGGGTCAGATTCTGATTTCGGAAGTTGGAGTACGTCTGTAGGGATATTACTTGTGTGAAAATTTTGGGGTCAATCGGACGTAGTTAAATAGGTTTTCACATTGCTTGTCGAATTTGGAAGTTTTAAGTTCTTTAAGTTTGAATCGGAGGATGATTTGTTATTTTACGGTTGTTTGATGTGGTTTAAGGGCTCGACTAAGTTCGTATGGTGTTTTAGGATTGGTTGGTATGTTTGGTTGATGTCCTGGGGGCCTCGAGTGTGTTTCGGATGCTTAATGGAGGAAATATTGGACTTAGGAAATTTTTGAAGTTGCTGGTTTATGGTGTTTCGCACATGCGGTGGGGGGACCGCAGGTGCAGATGATTAAGCGCAAAAGTGGATTTGGAAGGAGTGGTCAGGGGTCACAAGTGTGAGGTGAGCTCCTTATATGCGATGCCCGCAGATGCGCTGGAGAGATCGCAGGGGCGGTGGGGAACCACAGAAACAAACATAGGTCCGCAAACGCAGGTGAGACCTTTTGATCATAGAAGCGGGCGATGAGTTTTAAGTGAAATCCGCACCTGCGATGAAAATTCCGCAGGTGCGGAACCACCGATGCAGTTGGAGGTTCGCAGAAGCGAGATCTCTGGCAGAAAAAGAGCTAAGTGCGAGGGTTTGATTTCATTCTTCATTTTTGGACCTTGAGAGCTCGGAATTTGGCGATTTTTCGAGGGATTTTCAGAGGAAGCTTGTGGGTAACGACTCTTAACTCCTTTATGGTTATATCTCATTAATCCATAGTTGATTCCACCATTTAATTTCGGATTTGGGTTGAAAAATTGGGGGAAATGGGGAAAGGTTCTTCAATCGAATTTTTGAGCTTTGATTGGGATTTAGACATCGGATTTGGATAATTTTGGCACGAGTGAACTCGTCAGTGAGTGGGTGTTCATATTTGGTGATTTTTATCCGATTTCGAGACATGGGCCTGGGGAGACTTTTTAGGGCGATTTTCCAATTTCTTGCTTTAGCTTTGATTTCATTAGCTAGATTAGTTCCTTGTAGCTACATTCATGGTATGCAATTGATTTTGGCTAGATTTGGGCCATTCGGAGTCGGATATTCATGGAAAAAGCACCGTTACGGATTTATTGAGCTTGGTTTGAGGTAAGTGACTTGCCTAACCTTGTTTGGGGGAACTCCCCGTTGGATTTGATACTGTTTTGATATGTGAGCACCGTGTACGTGAGGTGACGAGTACGTACACGGGCTAATTGCTATAAATACCCGATTTCTGCTAAGTAATAACTTGTTTCCTTCTTATTTGAGTTATATCAGCATGTGTCGTATCCTGTTAGATTAGAATAGCATGCCTACTTGCCTTAATTGTTTATCTGAACTCCGTGCAGCATGTTTAGTGATTTTTTCCTGCTTTTCCTTAACTTGTACTTAGTCTAAATTGTAGGATTTTTGTGTTTTAGTTGTTGAATTCTATTGTTTGAGCTGTGTATTTACTTTGGGACTACGAATCAGTATTCTGGAATATCCCCCTGTTTTGTGTATTTACTTTTGGGACTACGGAATGGTATTTTGGGTGATCCCATTGCATATTTACTTTGGGACTACGGAACGGTATTTAAGGAGATCCCCTTTCTTGCATATTTACTTTGGGACTACGGAACGATATTTCGGGAGATCCTCTTGCACATTTACGTTTGGGACTACGAGACGGTATCTCTGGAGATCCCTTGTTGTTATCTCTGTGTACTGAGATGTTACCTTATATAATTTCATTCTTGTTAAATTTCAGTCTTTATTTTACTGTGATATTTCATTCTGCATTGCTCTATTATATATATATATATATATATATATATATATATATATATATACACATATATGTCCCTGACTTGACCTCGTCACTACTCGATCGAGGTTAGGCTTGGCACTTACTAGGTACTGTTGTGGCGTACTCACGCTCTTTCCTGCATATTCTTTTCGTGTGCAGATCCAGGTTCCTCCTACCAGCCTCATTCTTAGTTGCAGTCGCTGCTATCAGAGACTTCAAGGTACAACTGTCCGCGGCCGCAGATCCTTGGAGTCCTCCTATATCCCTCTATGTTCATTAGTCTCTTATTTCTATAGACAGTGATGTATAGAACAATTAGAACTTTGTAGAAGCTTGTGACTTACGGTGTTCCGGGTCTTGGTAGTGTTATGTATATTTCGAGAGTTGACTGTTGTATATGCCGAGCTTCATCTCGATTGCTTACTTAAATTATTAAATTTCATGTTTTCATTTCATTTCCGCAAGTGTTAGGCTTACCTAGTCGTAGAGACTAGGTGCCGTCACGACGATTCACGGAGGGAAAATTTGGGTTGTGACATCTCGTCTGCTAAATATGCAGGCCAAGACAAAATTTTATTTTTTCAAGATCTTTCATCTCAAATTCTTTCTTAAAATATTCAATTGCCTTTTGGAGCTGTTCTGGAGTTCCAATAAGATTTATGTCATCAACATAAACAACAAGTATAACAAATTCTGATGTCATTTTCTTTATAAAAATACATGTACAAATAATATCATTTATTTAACCTTCTTTCAGCAAATATGCACTGAGGAGATTATAACACATGCGCCCAGATTGATTTAAAACGTACAAAGATCTTTGTAATTTGATTGAGTACATTTCACGATACTTTGAACTATATGCTTCAGACATTTTAAATCCTTCAGATATCTTCATATAGACTTAATCAAATGAGTCATATAGGTTATGACTTGCATTTAGATGGCATGACACCTTCAGGTATCTGGACTACAGCTCCGATCCTCAAAATCTTTTACAATATTGTGAACTATATTGTATCAAATATATCGTCGATGATCATTTTGTATCGGTTCCTAAGCGACAACTTGTTGAAATCTCATCATTTTCTTTATTTTTAGGTACATGAACTTCTTCTGGAGTTTTATTATTTTCAGTTACCTGAACATCTTCTGGAGTTCCATAAAATATTATGTTGTACCTTTTCTAGAGCTCATTTTCTGCTTATTATGATTATTTTGATCATTTGCTCCAATCATTTTTCAAGGATTGTTGTCTTTGGAACCGATCGATTTACTATGCTTCATGGGTGTAGTAAACTTTAACCTTCAGGGCCTTTAATCTTAATAGGAGCATTTGCAACTGAAATATGATATTTAATTTTGGATCGGCAAATGTTTATGGCATTTGACTTGAAATATCTTCTAAGTGAGGATCATATTAATGATAATTAGATTCATATAACATATTTTTCAGTTGTTTATTCCATCCCCCAAACTGTTAGAAAAATTAACACATATCCCCAATCTTCTTTGGGAAATATATCTTTGTGCATTGTGGTAGAGAAATTAATCATATACCACACATCAAAAGTTATTAGATAGTAAAAATATTTAGTTTTTGATCCTAAACCAATTGTGAGGGGAGGACTAATCATATTTTTTTGGTCTGATGCATACAAGTGATGTTGTATGCAATTTAAAAAATCTTAGACCTACACATGATGCTTTGTTCTCGTAAGCAATAGTTTAGCCATCAATAGGAGGTATTCAATGCTAAACTAGCTTGGATATAAACCAGCATCATCAAGATGAACTATCTTGATTTCATAATCTAAAAATTATGCTCTTAATTGAGAAAAGAAATTTCAAATGTCAAACTGCAGTTTGACAATAATCGCACGTATAACCATCTCATATATGCATCTATAAGTGATTCACATGATAGGTGAATAGGCCTATATCCACCTTTCATATATTTCAGAATCCAGGGGTCTTAGTCCCAACTTTAGCTGGTATAATCAATTCATTTTGAGAACAAGCAATACAAGAGAATTCTTGAAGAATCTTCTAGTTCTTCAGTATATGCTTATCTGAATTCTCAAATAGCTCATTTAAAAATGGAAAATAAAAACTTCAAGTTTATCATGGCATGTTCCATCTCTTAGTAAAGTTCTGGTTTACTATCGCATAA
Organism: Nicotiana knightiana; assembly: GCA_005239525.1. Taxonomy (NCBI): domain Eukaryota; kingdom Viridiplantae; phylum Streptophyta; class Magnoliopsida; order Solanales; family Solanaceae; genus Nicotiana; species Nicotiana knightiana. The sequence goes on along the minus strand of ML385346.1, from coordinate 68,554 downwards.
ACTTTTGCACTAGTAAACTTCTGATTTACTGTGGCTACTTTTATATCAGCAAATTTTTGATTTACTATAGCTACTTTTACCTCGGTAAAACTTTTGATTTACTATGACTGTTTTTGCATTAGTAAACTTCTGATTTACTATGATATATGAGAAGAATAAGGTGGGTAACTTCTCACATACATATTATTTTACCCCCTATGATTATAGAAACATGAAGATTTCAATCTTCCAATCATTTGTAATTTCAATATGATAGACATTTGTATTAATAAAATTCGGGTTTACTACAATATATGTTTTGACCATAATCATATAATATGAATGACATATTTGTATATAAGCTCTTCGAGAGCCTTCATTTATTATGCACAATTAAATATTATTCGGACACTACTGGTGTTATGTGTTTTCTAGACAAACAATTGTCTCTTCAGGAGTTTATGATATGTTTTGTACTATCAAATATTGTTCAGACACTTTTGGTATCACGAAAGAAAATTATAATCAAATAAATAATATAAAGGCAATTCTAAATTTACAAAAAGACAAAAAGTAAGAATTTTAATATTTCTACCACTAACTTTGTAACAAATATCTCCTTCAAGGAGAATTACCATTAACATCTAAATATTTTGTATTAATGCGGCAACCACATAGTCATTGCATCCTTTAAGGAAAGATACACAAGCTGTTATTTTCTTTGGGAAACTCAATAACTAACCATAATATATTAATGCGGTTGTAGTAGAAAGCATTCTACAAGAGTGCTTTTGCCTTAGAATGATAGTTAATAAAATTATGCAAGATATTCTACGCACAACAGGTACGTGCGACAATGATCTTTATGCCACAAAAATAATATTTATTTCCTCTGTTATTCTACCTCTGCAGAAGGTGAGTTGTGGTATTTACACCGCTTTATAATGTTTTCCTGCTTCGGGCAAAAATTTCAATTATTTACTACTTTAGGGGCAAATCTGAAGTACGAAAGCTTAAGGATATGTTCTCTCAATCGTATTACCTCTTCTGGAGGTGAGTTGTGATATCTCGACAACCAAGAGTGTGCTCATATTTCAAGCTTTATTAATATTTCCCCATTCACTTCAGGAAATAGATTAATATTTATAAAAATTCTCATCCTTCAAGGAATAGAATATAGTTATATGAACATGCATTAACCATCTCTTTTTAAGATATTTGCTACTTCGAGAGCAAATCGAGGCATGTATGTAACATGGAGAATTTATCTCTAACTTATCTTCAATTGTAATCGCAACAAAAATAATTAAATTACAACTTTTGATGGTCATAGGTATGTACCATTTCTGGTGGTTATGTTATTTGCAAAATCTACTGGAGTTTAAGTGGACCTTTTATTGTTATCCACATTACAATTCAAATACGCTTCATTAGACAAGTGATGATATAATATTAAAGGACATGGCTGCCAAGGGGTAAATGAAACCTTATTCAAAATTATGAGATTTCTAGGTACATCTACCTAACACAGCTTTGGCTTTCATCGTTTTCTGCTCCAAATTATCTCATGTTAAAGATAACTATATATTTAAATATACAAATTCGTGCTTATAACGTGTTATGAAATAAAATCTGTGAAGTAAATAAATGGAAGACAAATATAGAGAGATTGATATATTATTCAACTTTAAACTCATGTACATAATGAACTGAAATCTCTTCTATTTATAGAAGAAAGGAAGCTGGCATGTAAGCTGCTACTGCAAATTGTTATATAAGCTGCTAGTAAACTCCTGCTGCAAGCTGCTATGTAAGCTTCTTGTAAATTGTTATTGTACCAATTATAGATAATCTTCTACAGGAATAATATTTATTCACAATGGAGTGTCGAAATGATAAGCTTCTTCATTATGCTTATCTCTAATAAAATATTAAATATATTTACTGTGAAGCCCAATATAAATAAACTTCTACAAAAAATTTATTTACAACGAGTACTAAACGAACATCTATAATATAAGATATTTATAATAAAAAGTATTCTTTAATTTTTAAACTTGGTATCGAGTAAAAAACACAACATAAAATGATATTGTCAATGTTAAATTCGCACCCTCTATTAGAATTTAGAAAGGACGAGAATTGAATATGTCTCTTTGTATTCGGTCATTACGTGTAGATGAGCAACATTCAAGTCCCATAGCCGGTAAAATGAAACTTTTTGTATACAGCAAAGCAAAGCAGTTTTGAACCTTGTTTTAGGAACATTGTTTTTATGGAAAGTGACGTACTTTCAGAGAAGCAAGAATGTCTAGGTTCTCTTCATGTCAAAAACCTATATATGTGGGACCCTCCCCAATAAGAAGACCAAAGCAAAAACCTATGGATATTTGATACTTTCTTTGCCCTTTTAATTTACTCCATTCTTGGTTCTGTTTACTGAGTATAAAGATTTTTGCTTTAGAGGAGGGGTTGCATATGAAGCTCACCTGAAAGTGGGTTTTCTTCCAATATTTTTTTTGTTAATTATCATTTGGATTTTGGGTTTTCTCTATTTTTGTGTAAAGATTAAAGCTTTATGCTCTTTTAATAGTTTTTAATCTTTTTCTCTTCATAAAATTTCTTGTTTTTGGAGTGCAAAAAAAAGAGAAAACAAAAATTGAGGAACTTGGAAGAGTTTTATTCCAAGATCACTTTTTTATCATCAACTAGAATTTGGGTGCCTCTATTTTTGTGTAAAGATTAGAGCTTTATGCTCTTTTATTAGTTTTTCAATTTTTTCCTTCCTAATTTCTTGGTTTTGGAGTACAAAGAAGAAAATTAATTGGGGAAAAGAATAATCTTGGATTGAAAATTTGAGGCTTTGCTCAAAAGGGTATGCTAGATTTTGAGGAATATAGGTATGTTAGATCTAGGAATGTTAAAGATCATTTTTTGTTACTTTTTATTGGAGTTGTGAGCCAATGAGATCTAATTGGTTGTTTGCATTTCATGTTGATTGAGTTGAGATATTCAGAAAATTCAAAATTTTCCCAATTTGATGGTTTGAAAATAGTCCTTTTAAGGTAAGAATATTAATTATGTTAAGGTGGTTGTTTCTAGGATTGTTGATTTCTTTGGTCATTATCTCTGTTAAAGCTAATGATACTGAATTATCCAATTGTAACTGTGATGAAGAAGGTATGTGGAGTATACATAACATTATTGAGTGCCAAAAAGTGAGTGATTTCTTGATTGCAGTTGCTTACTTTTCTATTCCACTTGAGTTGCTTTACTTTATTAGTTGCTCAAATATTCCTTTCAAATGGGTTCTTATCCAATTCATTGCATTCATAGTGCTGTGTGGCTTGACTCATTTGCTCAATGGATTGACTTATAATAGTGCTCACCCTTCCTTTCAATTGATAATGTCATTAACAGTTGCCAAAATCTTAACTGCCCTTGTTTCTTGTGCAACTGCAATTACCCTTTTGACTTTGTTCCCTCTACTCCTCAAAATAAAAGTTAGAGAACTGTTTCTGACACAAAATGTTATGGAGCTTGATCAAGAGGTTGGGTTGATGAAGAAGCAGAAAGAAGTGTGTATGCAAGTCCGTATGCTTACACGAGAAATTAGGAAGTCGATTGATAAACACAATATCTTGTATACTACTCTAGTTGAGCTTTCTAAGACCTTGAATCTGCACAACTGTGCAGTTTGGATGCCAGATGAAAATAGGTCAGTCATGAACTTGACACACGGGTTGAGCCCCGGTTCTGCAGTAGAATATCATCGTTCACTTCCGATCGATGATCCGGATGTGTTGGAGATAACAAAGGACAAGGGGGTAAGGATTTTGAGGCAAGATTCAGTTCTTGCAGCTGCAAGCAGTGGAGGGCCTGGAAAGCCGTGTACTGTTGCAGCAGCAATTCGGATGCCATTGCTTCGTGCTTCGGATTTCAAAGGGGGAACTCCAGTGTTGGTTGACACTCGTTACGCCATTTTAGTTTTGGTTCTTCCAAGTGGGGATTTTGATTGGAGCCATAATGAGATGGAAATAGTGGAAGTAGTCGCTGATCAGGTGGCTGTGGCTCTATCTCACGCCACGGTTCTTGAAGAGTCTCAATTAATGAGGGAGAAACTAGAAATTAGGAATGGTTTGCTGCAGCAGGCTAAGGAGAATGCTGTGAAGGCAACGCAGGCGAGAAATTCATTTCAGAAGGTAATGAATAATGGGATGAGACGGCCAATGCACTCAGTTATGGGTTTGCTTTCCATACTTCAAGACGAGAACTTTACAAGCTCTAACCAGAGGATTATTATTGACACAATGGTGAGAACAAGCACCGTTCTGTCAACTTTAATAAATGATGCAATGGACATATCCGACAAAGATGAAGGAACACTCCCAGTAGAAATGATGCCGTTTCAGCTGCATTCACTGATCAGAGAGGCTTCGTGTCTTGTTAAATGCCTGTGTATTTATAAGGGCTTTGGCTTTTCTACGGATTTTCCTAATTCTTTGCCTAATCTGGTGATGGGCGATGAAAAGAGAACGTTTCAGGTGTTACTTCATATGGTAGGGCATCTATTAAATATCAGCTTTGGGAGCGGCTCCGTAGTATTCAGGGTTGGAACTGAGGGTGGGAATGATAAGATTTGGGGAGCAAGAAGACATAACATAGTTGATGAATATGTTACCATAAAATTTGAAACTATAATTAATCTTGAAAGTTCTCAAATAGATAGCTCAATGTCAGGTATTCACTTTGTTGGACGGAGGTATAACAGCAAAGAGTTAAAGGAGGGCTTGAGTTTCCGCATGTGCAAAAAGCTTGTTCAGGTGAGCAAAACTATGGTTCTGTGCTTTGGGTTACTTCTTTATTTGTTGGTTAGAGCTACTGAACCTTATAAGATTTATGCTTATGCTTTCCTGATTATGTTAGTAATCATGTTTTGGATTTACGCTGGCATCTCCATGTGTTTATATTCGATGAATTCAACCATGTGTAGGGATTAAGGAGTTATTCTGAATTCTGACTTGCTTGCTATGTTTGTTACTAGTCGAATAAATAAGTGTGTAAGAGTAATAAAATGTGAATTATATTACAACCTCTTGCAAAAATGCAGGGTAAGGCTGTTTACAATAGATCCTTGTGGTCCGGTCCTGCCCCAGACCCCGCGCATAGCGGTAGTTTAGTGCACCGGGCTGCCCTTTTTTTAGAATTTAATTCTAAGCTGTTAAACTAATTAGATGTAAAAAGTGCATAAAACTTCAGTGATTATAAAAGTGTCAAACATTTGGAACATCTCAAAATGGCAAGTGTGTTATCTAATTTGGTTTTGGGGGTGGGGGTGGGGGGGGGTGTTGGGTTGGGGGGTTTATGTTTTTGGGTAACTGTATATTGGAAGGTTCTGACAAAGGCTTGTCTTATGTTTTTGGAGGTTGGTTGAATGTGAAGGATATGGCTATTCTTTCTTTGAGGTTCATTTTACTGGTATGACCTTCTAAAATTGACTTAATATATGAGGAAAGTCTTATTAGTAGAAGTACATGAATGAAAGACAAGAGGTCCCGTGGTAAGAGTGTATCTTGTGATGAGTGGGTTAGACGCACGTTACAGGTTCAAACCTTGCCACAAACATAAACCTGGTATTTAAGGTGAGAAAAATACAGAGGCAGGCTTATTATCCGCCAAGTTCCGAACCACTCGCCACTGGCTCTCGAGGATTTCTTGGTTATTAAAAAAGAAAGACGAGATCCATCCAAGATGTTTGACAATGACAAATTGTTGCCCCTGTTTTCTTTAAAGACATCGATAACTGCTTCATGTGGAAGTTACATACATTTTGAAAATGGCTACTACTAGGATGATAATTCTTTGTTCTTTTGCTTTCAATGGTAACATCTTCTATTTTCTTATGCTGACCTGCAGTATTTTTTGCACAAAAAAACTAGCAGATGATGCAGGGAAACGTATATATGTCGACAAATTCTGAGGGACGTGCACAAGGGATGACTCTTATTCTCAGAATTCTAAAACAGTCATCATTTAGAAAACACATGTTTGATCTTGGAAATCCTTTGGAGCAAGCAATTTCCAGCTCAATGTTCAAAGGCCTTCAAGTTCTACTTGCTGATGACGACGACGTAAATAGAATGGTAACCAAAAAGCTTCTTGAAAAACTAGGTTGCCAAGTAATTGCTGTGTCAACTGGTTTTCAGTGCCTAAGTGCAATGGGCCATTCAACAACTTCTATCCAAGTTGTCATTTTAGAACTTCACATGCCGGAAATGGATGGATTTGAAGTGGCGATGAGGGTACGCAAGTTCCACAGCCATGGTTGGCCGTTGATCATAGCCTTATCTGCTACTTCAGAGGAACAAGTTTGGGACCGATGCCTACAGGTCGGGATCAATGGTCTCATAAGGAAACCTGTTCTCTTGCAAGGAATGGCGGAGGAACTTCAGAGAGTCCTACAAAGGGCTGGTGAAGGCTTTTGAGGTAATACTAATGGTGATAACAAAAATTCTCGAAACTATCACGATCCACTAAGTGGCCGAGCCAGGAATTATAACTAGGAGATTTAATGCAAGAATGTCACAGCAAGGATTGGATTGAACAGTATATAGGGTTCAAAAAATATAAATATATGCAGAAATAAAATGTTTTTCCCTATTTGCACAGTATAGTTTTCCCACGAAGAAGATCCAATTGAACCTCCTTAATTACATGTAGTGTCACCACTGCCTTCACCGGACCCGTATAGAGCTAACATCACAGCTTTGGCAGATAAAATCAGCTTCTTGCTAACCTTGTAGTTTTTGCGTTATAACTTATATGTCAGTTTGCCATTCAATTCTTGGCTCACAGTATAGTGAAATCTATCAGATAGTGGTACTGTTGGTTTTAGAATTCTTCTGGTTTCACAATAGATGGTGGTACTTAGTAGCGAAGTTAGAAATTTTCCAAGGGTATTCAAATTTGAAATAAGTGAAAAAAAATTCCCGACAAAGGGTGTTCAATATGTGTTATATACTTTTAAAACATAATATTTTACCTATTTACCCAGTGCAATTTTCCGACGAAGGGTGGTCAGTTAACCACCTTGTGACTAGCCACGGGTGGTACTATTGATTCCTTCTTTGCAAGAAACTCTTCTGGTCTCACAATCCATATAGCAGTCTTGTGCATGAATTTTTGCTGCAGCTAATCTGTTTAAGTAGTAGCCACATTGAGCTCCTCTTCTTGTGTCAAAAATATAGTACATTAGTTTTGTCAGTTTAGACAAATTAACTCATAATGTTTTCAAGAATTTTGTTACTAATAGTTTACCAGGAATAATGATGAAAATCATAATAGAAAAAGGAGAAAGGATTTAACATTTAAACAAAATAACTCAACTATGCATTTATATTATTGAAACTAAAAAGCACCATAATGTACTAAATCTCGTCTCAAAAAATACCAGTAGGCTAGGCTGCCTTATATACAAAATTGTCAAGTAAGTATAAGGGCAAAGATCTCTTTTAGCATGCAACCGAAATTATTTACGTTCGTAGCTGTAAAAGTATAAAAAAATTGTATATTTTTGTATATAACTTACAGAAAAATTATATTAATTTTTTGGACTATTATTTTCAAGTCGGTTATACATTGTCATTTTCCTCAAGTATAACTACATCCAAGGGCGGATCGATCCTTTGGGGTGGGGGTGGCACGACACCCGTTAGATTGGTAAAATTATTATATATTTATGTTGAAATTTTATAAAACTAGGTTAAATATTTGATTTTTTCACCCGCAGTTGTAAACTAGACAAAGGTGAATGGATGGTAGGCCGTTTTAAAAGTTTTTCACGTATATAAGACTCATGTTCGAATTTATCTTGAACCTCGTCTGACTCTTCCTTTTCTTTTTAATTCCTTTTGTCCCAGCCATTTCCCCTTTTCAGTGATCTTCCAATTTACCATTTTTATTTATTATTTTTTCTATTTTCTTTTCCACTATTTTATTGTTTTATTCGTGATCTCTAACGTAAACAGTAAAAAAATAAGACCCCGAAATTTTAGATCTCATAAAATAAGTATTCTCTTAATCTCAAATGTATGAGTATTCTTCTTTCAAAATAAAATTAAAAAAACTTGATTTCTATGGAGTTTTGGATTGAGATCAAATTTGATCTTTCATAATATTTTTGTTTATTGTATCATAAAAACTTATACTGTTTTATGGTTGTTAAATTCAATTTAAACCTCATTACCATGAATTGTGATGAATATTTTGTAAGCATTGCTTTAAAAAAATATAAAATTTATGATTTTGATTTTTGAGAACTTATAGTTTATCTAATTCTATATTAATTTACGGGGTGTAATTTACCTATTTAAGATTTTTATTTTTCTTATCTTGAATGGTGTAATTCCTTATTGGAGATGTTATTTTACTTGTGCAAATTTATTTTAATATAGAAAAAAAATATAATTTTCGTAGTGAAAATGTTTATTTTACTTGTGTTAATAATAGTATAGGTGTGATTCCTTGTTTAAAATGTTAATTATATTTGTTTCTTGATATTTTAGATGTAATTTTCATATTTACAAATAAAAAATATGTATTAAGTTTATCCGAATAAACTCATAAAAGACCGAACCAAATCATGTACATGTTCTTAACAAATTCTATATTAAAATTTTCAAGGCGTGCACTAAAGGAAATTGTGGCACCCACTACCTTTAAATCCTAGATCTGCCTCTGACTATGTCAGTATTGTATACGGTTGAAATCGACCTCGCTTACGACTTGGTATGCTAGGCTTGGAACGTGGCGACCAAGGACTGAAGATCGATCTCGAGTCCCACCGAGCTAGAACCCGAGGTCGGAACGTCTGCCTTGAGAACAATGAGTCAGGTGTCGACCTTACCCTCGAACGAGTCGGAGAAACATCGTTGAGATAACTAACAGACGACCGAAATATCTGTGACCGGTCGAATATTACGGCAAAAATCTCGGCGGATATCAGTAACGAACCGGCAATCAGCGAATCAAGGGATTTTTACCTTTTATAGAAATGTACCTAGAGAAGAACTCCACTACTATATAAAGGGAGTCTGATAATTCATTCAGGAGATGGTAACACGCATCCCAAAGTAATACATTATTATTATTTCTTTTTAAGCTCATGCTCTTTAAGTTCTTATTTTATTCTGTCCTGATATCGATCAAAGCACATTTGGCTCTAGGGTGGCTAACCTTCCAAGGCTAAGACTGTTCAACTTGTGCGGTTTGCATTTACTTTTCCGTATTGCAATCTGATTTATCGTTTTGTATCAAGTTAGGTCACGTATCCTTAAAACTAACTTACAAACTCAATCGTTATCCGATTTTGAGGGTAAACAGTTTGGCGCCCACTGTGCGGCTAAGGATAATAGTAGTTATTTGATACGAATCTCCATAACACACACTACTTTACATTTGCTCTTTGAAGTGCCTCTAATTTCAGGCTAAAACACAAAATGTCAAACTCTCAATCAGCACCCCTATATGTTGACAACGAGTCCGGTCATCACGGTGAAAATAATAACATAGCCCCTATTAACGAGGTCGCCCGCTGATCCCATCAAAATTCCGGTCGCAGACCCAATTAACGCTAATTCACATGTGTCTATCGACACAAACCTGCCTACCGACCCCGAAAATAGCGTCTGTGGTGGAGCCCGATCAGCGGCTCAAAATACACAAAATGATGGTGGAGACAGGATCAGTTTAAGGGTGATCTTCGAAATGTTGTAGGCTCAATATGCGGCGATAGCCCGGTTACAAAACTAAAGTCGTGCACCGAGCAGAGTTGAGCCCGATCCACCCCAGGAAGTCATCCGCAGGGACGAACCAGTCACATAGAGATCGAATGAGAATGAATAGGGGACTAACCCCAAGATCATAAACATGCTCGAGGAACTGAAAAAACGAGTGGAATCAGGGGAGAAGAGCTAATGACAAAAAAGTTGAAACCAACAATTCCAGGGTAGACCAAATCCCAAGAGCACCGGCGATATTGAAAGGCATGGGTTCCAAGAATTTCGTGCAAAAACCTTTTCCTTCGAGCGCGGCTCTGAAGTCGATCCCTAAGAAATTCTGCATGCCCGAGATATCTAAGTATAACAGAATGACTGACCTGAATGAGCATGTAACCTATTATGCATGTGCCATCAAAGGGAACGACTTGGAGGACGATGAGATCGAGTCTGTCCTGATGAAGAAGTCCAGAGATACCCTGTCAAAGGGAGCTATGATATGGTATCACAACTTACCTCCGAATTCTATTGACTCATTTGCTATGCTTGCAGATTCTTTCGTGAAAGCACACGCCGGGGCCATCAAGGTTGAGACCAGGAAGTCGTACATTTTCAAAGTGAAACAAAAGGATAACAAGATGCTCAGAGTGTTCGTGTCTCGGTTTCATATGGAATGGATGGACCTACCACCGGTTGCGAATGATTGGGGCGTTCAAGCTTTCACTCAGGGACTCAATATTCAATGTTCGGTAGCTTCACAACAGTTGAAACAGAACCTGATAGAATATCTGGTCGTTACTTGAGTTGACGTGCAAAACCGCTATCAATCGAAAATCAGAGTCGAAGATGATCAACTTGGGGATCCTTCGGGGTCTATTTATCCTGTCAGAATCATCGACAGAGCCAAGAGAGTCATTGATCATGAACCGAGATCAAGTAGGTATCGCTATCAACCGTACAATGGTTATCGAAGAGGTAATGGATCCGGGATAAATCTTATAAGAAGTGAAAGGAGAAATGATTGAGGTCAAAGTAGACGGGGTCTCATAAGCAAAAACAGCTTCGACAGGCCCGTCGGGCCTAAAGAAGCACTGAATTATCGGAATACAACTTTAACGTTGACATTGCCGCCATTGTATAAGCTATCGGGCGCATCAAGGACACCAAATGGCCTTGACCTCTACAATCTGATCCGTCCTAGAGGAATCCTAACCAGATATGTAAATATCACAGCACTCATGACCACAGAATGAAGGATTGCCAATAGTTGAGAGAGGAAGTAGCCCGACTATTCAACAACGGGCATCTTCGAGAATTCCTGAGCGCCCGAGCCAAGAATCATTTCAGGAATAGGGATTCTAACAAACAGGCCAAACAAGAAGAACCTCAGCACGTCATTAACATGATTATCGGTGGGGTTGATGTTCCTTACGGGCCGATGTTGAAACGCACCAAAATATCCATCACAAGGGAAAAATGGACTCGAGATTACATACCAGAAGGAACCTTCTCTTTCAACGATGAGGACGCGAAAGGGATGTGCAGCCCCACAATGATGCACTGGTGATATATGTACTCATAAATAAATCCCGAGTTAAACGTGTGTTAATTTATCCAGGTAGCTCTTCCAACATCATCCGATCAAGGGTCGTGGAGAAGCTCGGTCTACAAGACCAAATCGTGCCTGCAGTCCGAGTTCTAAACGGATTCAATACGGCATGTGAAACCATTAAGGGTGAGATAACGTTACCGGTGAACACTGTCGGGACCATCCAGGAAGCTAAATTTTATGTGATCGAAGGAGACATGAGGTGCAATGATTTGTTCGGAAGGCCATGGATTCACAACATTAGAGCAGTGCCCTCGACACTACATCATGCTCTGTAATTTCCAACACCTAGCGGAGTCAATACAGTCTATGGGGAACAACCGGCTGCCAAGGAAATGTTCGCGGTCGATGAGGCGATACCTGCATCTACAATCTCAACATCGAAGGATCCGAACTAGATGGTCAAAAACGGGGCCATACACCAATCACTAACACCAGCCTCGGCAGATTCGAAGGAACGTGAAGGGGAGGATGATGATTACGGGGTTCCCAGATCTTTTATAGCACCCGATAATTCCAACTCCACTAAATCAACGGTCGAGGATCTAGAACAAGTCGTATTGAGAGAATACTTGCTCGATCGAAAGGTATACCTGGGCACGAGGTTAATCCCTGAGCTCAGGAAAAAACTCATTCAATTTCTTATAACTAATGAAGATTGTTTTGCTTGGTCCCACCTTGACATGATAGGGATCCCTCCGGAGATAACCACTCACAAGCTAAGCTTGGACCCGAAGTTCCATTCGGTCAAACTGAAGAGAAGACCCCAGTCCGAGGTCATTTATGCTTTCATCAAGGACGAGGTATCTAAACTCCTTAAAATAGTGTCCATTGGGGAGGTTAAATACCCGTATTGGTTAGCAAACGTAGTGGTAGTCCCTAAAAAATGAAATAAATTAAGAATGAGTGTAGACTATAAGGATTTGAATAAGGCATGTCCCAAATATTGTTCCCCTTTGCCAAACATCGATCGTATGATCGATGCCACGACCGGCCACGAGATCCTAAATTTTCTCGATGCCTATTCTATGTACAACCAAATACGGATGGACCCAGGTGATCAGGAGAAAACCTCTTTCATCACTAAAAACGGCACATACTGCTATAATATGATGTCGTTCGGATTAAAAAACACTGGTTCCACTTACCAACGCCTAGTAAACCGGATGTTCGAGGAAAAAATAGGAAAATTAGTGGAAGTTTACATTGAAAATATGTTGGTCAAGTCCGTGCGAGCAGAGGACCATTTATTGCGGAAACCTTCATCATATTGAAGCAATACAATATGAAGCTGAACCCGGAGAAATGTGCGTTTAGAGTTGGGTCAGGTAAATTCCTCGGATACATGGTATCCAATCGGAGAATCGAGATCAACCCCGACAAGATCAAATCCATCGAAGATATCACGGTTGTGGACAACATGAAGGTCGTGCAACTACTTACCGGGCGCATAGCCGTCCTGGGGCGATTCATCTCGAGGTCATCCGATAAGAGCCACCGATTCTTCACACTATTGAAGAGGAAGATTAACTTCTCATGGACCCCGAAAATTCAATGAGCTTTAGGGAACTCAAGCGATATCGAGCCCACCGCTGCTTCACACACGAAGGCAGGCGAACAACTATACTTGTACTTGGCAATATCAGAGATAGCGGTAAGTGGAGTCCTGGTCCTGGAAGATCAAGGTACGCAATTTCCAATTTACTATGTTAGCAGGACCCTAGGTGAGGCCCAAATTAGGTACCCTCACATAGAAAAGTTGGCGCTCGCTTTGCTAAGCGCCTCTAAGAAGCTAAAACCATACTTCCAGTGTCACCTCGTATGTGTCATGACTACTTACCCTTTGAGGAATGTTATGCATAAATCCGAGCTCTCGGTCCGTTTGGCCAAACGGGCAGTGGAAATCAGTGGTTACGATATTGAATTTCGACCCCGAACTTCCATTAAGTCTCAAATTTTGGCAGACTTTGTATAACCGAAGTCGAAAGAGAGTTATAAATCAACTCAAGAACCTCTGCGGGGATGTGGAACCTCTTTACGGATGGCACCTCGAATGCAAAAGGGTCCGAAATTGGCTTCGTATTGAAGCCACCAATAGGCAATGTAGTTAGAAAATCTATTAGGACTGTGAAATTGACTAACAACGAGACCGAATATGAGGCCATGATTGTAGGCCTTGAACTAGCCAAAAGTTTGGGGGCAGAGGTGATCGAAGCCAAATGCGACTCCCTCTTTGTGGTAAACCAAGTTAATGCAACGTTCGAGGTCAGAGAAGAATGAATGCAAAAGTACCCGGACAAGTTACAGGTAACATTACATCGGTTCAAAGAATGGAATTTGCAACACGTACCTCGGGATCAAAACAGAGAGGCCCACGCCCTTGCTAACTTAGGGTCATCGGTCGAAGATGACGAGTTCAACTCAGGGGCAGTCGTACAACTTATGAGATCGGTGGTGGAAGAAGGCCATGCCAAGATCAACTCAACGAGCCTAACTTGGGACTGGAGAAAAAAATATGTAGAATATCTGAAGACCGAAAAACTGCCTTCGGATCCAAAAAAAATCGAGGTCCCTGTGTACAAAGGCATCCCGGTTAGCCTATTCGAAGACGAAACCCTATTCAGAAGGACATTCGATGGCCCGCTCGCAATATGTTTAGGACCAGGGGATACTGAGTACGTTTTGAGGAAAATCCACGAAGGTACTTGCGAAAATCATTCAGGCGTCGAATCATTGGTTCGAAAAATAATCAGAGCCGGCTATTATTGGATCGATATGGAAAAGGACGCGAACGAGTTCGTACGAAAATGTGATGAATGTGAAAGACACGCTCCGATGATTCATCAGCCCGGGGAGCTGTTGCATTCGTTTTAGTCACCATGGCCGTTCATGAAATGGGGAATGTATATTGTTGGCCCCCTTCCATGGACACCTAGTAAGGCTCAATTTATATAGTTTATGACTGACTTTATTTCTAAGTGGGTGGAAGCCCAAGCATACGAAAATGTTAGGGAGAAATAATTCATCGACTTCATTTGGGATCATATCATATGCCGATTCGAAATGCCGGCCGAGATCGTATGCGGTAACGGGAAACAATTCATCGGCAACAAGGTAAGAAAGTTTCTCGAAGATCACAAGATCAAAAGGATCTTATCAACACCCTATCACCCTAGTGGAAACGGACAAGCAAAATAAACCAACAAAATCATACTCCAAAATCTCATAAAGTGGTTAACTGAGCCAAAAGAAGATGGAAGGAAATCCGGCCCGTAGTCTTATGGGCATACCGAACAACCACGAAGTCCAGTACCAGGGTCGCCCCGTTCTTACTGGTCTACGGCGCCGAAGCTCTAATATCGTCGAAGTCGCACCAAGTCTCATGTTATGATATGAAACCAAGGAAACATACAATGAGGCTATGAACACGAGCCTAGATCTATTGGATGAAAGGCGCGAAACAGCTCTTGTCCGGTTGGCCCCCCAAGAGCAGCGGATCGAGAGATATTACAATCGAAGGGATAACCTTCGACACTTCAATGTCGGGGACTTTGTACTAAGGATGGTTACACTAAACACCCAAAACCCGCACGAAGGGAAGTTGGGGCCGAACTGGGAAGGCCCTTATCAAATTATCGAGATCACCGGTAAAGGATCGTACAAACTCGGAACAATGAACGGTGAGAAACTACCAAACAACTTGAACATAGCTCACTTGAAGACTAATGCTAAGGTACGACCACGTTCATTTCCTTTTATTTATTTACATTCCAAACTAACACTTGCAGGCTATCATCAAAGAACGATATAATCCTTAGGTCTAAAAGCACGTGTTGCACTCTTTTTCCCTTGAATCGATTTTGTCCCAAATGGGTTTTCCGGCAAGGTTTTTAACGAGGCAACAGTAAATCGTGCTAACTTAGAATTGAAGTCTGATTACGAAGCAGTATCGAAGATCACAACAACAATATTCGAGGACTCTCTTAGATCGGCCCCGAACAATGGGGGGCATTACCCTTGGATAACGACTTTAGCAAGGAAGGAAACTTTATGATTCAATGGTCTCGGCTCGATCGATAAAATTTATTGTAAGGTCCAAACGGTCAAATGAACTTTTCCCACATAGACTACTCGAGCCTTGGCACAAAGCTTGTACACATGTATAACTATTACGCAGAAGAATAAAGTCTCTACCTTGCGGATAAACATCTCTCTTTTTCCTTAAAGAAATTTCCTACATACGATCCCCTAAAGGTATGGAGCCCAAGGGCCACCTTACCTAGGTTTAAACAATCATCCCAATTGGGGACTGCCGTCTCTTGGACGGCTCGGGTTATTGGAGCCCGAGGGCATAAGACCTATTAGGCAGCTCCCGAACCTTAAAGGTTACAGCCATCCCCATTCTGGGATATTTATCTTGGTAAAGCCCAGAAAATTCAGGTAACAATCCCACTGGGAAACACCCGAACTAACGGCCATAAGAAAATGGCTCGGAGACGTCTGAGACCCGTAATAAAAAACAAGGCCTTCAAAATTTCATAATTGGTTCTAAAGGCTATCACGGAAAACTATAATCTAAAAATCATAAGTACTTTGGGGAAAAATTTCCGGTCATGCCGAACCCCTACGATGCCTTAAACAAAATAAAGTTGAAGGCAAGGCCTATTCGAACCTCCGAACATGACCTAACTATTTTATGCTAAGGCATTTCGATCTTTGCAAACATTAAAAATAAAGCAAAGGGAAACAAAACTCATAAATAGTCGAAGGGAAAAAACAAGCCTTATATTATATACAGTCTTTACAAAGGCAAAGTAGCCTTGACAAAAAATACAAAAGTACACAAAGTACTAAAAACAGAAAAGCAAAAAACTTCTGTAAAGGCATCTAAATAGCCTGGTCTCCTCCACCTCTGGACTCATTGGAGCCTTCGGAGACTTCTTCTTCTTCTTCTTCCTCGGGCCTCGAGCCCCTTAGCAATTTCGATCTCGGCCGATAGATCGAAACCCCGAGCATGAATCTCCTCAAGGTCCTCTCTTCGACTGGCGCTTCTAATATTCAACAATTTCTTTCAAGCGGTCCTGGGCCGCCTCAGCATCAACATTATATATATTGGGCCACCATCTCGTCGGCATCGGCTTTAACCACCGCGGCCGCTGACTTGGCCATTTCAAGTTCTTAGGCCATAATTTCTAGATCAGAGGCGGCCGAACTTAACTGAAAATGGAGCTCTTCAATGTTTTTGCCTGCACTTTGGGCTTTTCCTTTGCCGCTCGAAGCTAGACCTTAGTCGAAGTCAGTTGCACCTGAGAAGCCTCTTTTTCCGAATCTAGACGCTGCATTCTGCCTCTCCATTTGTGGGTCTCGACCTTAAGCGCATCCATCTCGGCTCGGAGTTGGTCGACCCGATCGATCTTCTGTTGGACCTGCGGATTTCAACCATCTGTCACCAAATCTATTTCATCGTCACTAAACTCAAATACTTTTACCTGCTTGAGCAGGTCGGCATGCTCCTTCCGAGCAACCTCCAACTCAGCTCAGAGGCTCTTAACCTCCCCTTCAAACTGCTCGCTAAGAAGTTTATAAGCATCTCTCTTCTCAGTAATGTCCTTGGCTTCGGCCTCGAGGAGACTTAGCTCTTCTCGATATCATAGGAAGGTCTGTGATGAAGCACCGAGGCCTGTGAATACAAGGGAAAATATTAAGATCACTAAGTAACCAAGGTTGAAAATGAAAAGGTTTGGCAACACCTTACCAGATTCAGTGCATGTCGCGCTTCGTTGAACAAGCATGGAGATTCCACCTCGTTCATATTTTCCTGGTCTTCTTCAGTCACCAGGCACCGGAGGAAACTATCCACCCCAACATGCGCGAAAAGGACCCCGGCATCCTCCGGAACAAAGATAATGGTCGACCGCTTCCGACCGGGGCCGACACTCGGGGCAGTGAATCAGTTGACTAATCTTTGGCTCGAACTAGACCCACATGTCCCCGAGGGTAGACTTTTTCTTGGTACTTCTAAATTACCTAATCCGGTTACATCCTCTGTGGCAATAGAGTCGATGTCATCAAAAACGCTTTGGAGGGGATATTTCGCTCTTTGGACCCGCTCATTTGAACGCTCCTTCGCCGCTTGAGCTTCGCTAAACATTGAGTCTGTGAACGAAGGTGATCTCGTTATATCGATGACACCGCCTGGAGCGGAGCCGGCGTCTTGAGGGTCCTCGACCCTCACTGATGCATTATCCTCTTGAGTTTACGAGGGATTGGCCTCTATTGTCCCCCCCTTCGGTTGATTCCAGTTCTTCAAGGACCGATGACTCCCGGATCACAAAAATTTCATCCTCTTCAGACTCGTCCCTGAGCTGGTGGAGGGAGTCCGAATCGAGTATTCAGGAGTTGTTGGTTTCTTTTGGCCTGATCAGCCTCCTCCTTGGTTTCTTTTTCTCCAAGCTCGGAGAACTTAGAGCCCTTTTCTCTTCTTCTCTTCACCCTGTTTCAGAGCAGGGGACTCAGTGGGGAAATTGTCACTACCGGATGGGGGACTCATTTGGACATACTTGGGTAAACCTGCAAAAAGAAATAAAACAAGTGAGAACTTTTACGTACACAAGGGAAACCAAAAACTACTCAAGAAAGAGATCTCACCCTGCAAACGGGCCTCTCATCTGCCCTTTGAAAGCTCGCGCCAAGAACGCTAGGAATAAGGCCTTTGTGATGCGATGCCCTCGAACCACTGCCCCATCATAGAACACAGATAATAACAAAGGAAAAAAATTATAGATAAAGTCTTGGAAACGAAATTACACTTACGTGACACGTTCCACTTCTCCGGGAATGGCATGTGCTCGGCCGGGATCATGTCTGAGGTCCTCAATCGGATGAAACGGCCTAGCCAACCTCGATCCCTATCTTCGTCGATACTCGAGAACAGGGCATTACTAGCCCGACGGGCAAACTTGATTAGTCCCCCCTCCTCCCGATAGAGTCGGAGACTGTATAAGCGCATGAGATGGTCGATAGTGAAGGGGAACCCCTCGATCTTACTCACGAAGAAACGGAGAAGGATCACGATCCTCCAGAAAGAAGGTGGATTTAACCTAGGGTTACTTCGCACCTTTTGCAAAAGTCGATGATAACCGGATCCAAGGGGCCTAACGTGAAGGGATAAGTGTAAACACTTAAAAATCCCTCGACGTGGGTGGTGATGGCTTCGTCAGGCTCGAGAACCACCACATGTTTGTTGTCCCAGTTATAATCATTTTTGACGTCGGGGAAGATTTCCTCGATGATCGAACAGATGTACATCGAGACCGCCTCGCATCGTTCTGGTATGGAGGAAAGCTTTTTAACCTTAAAACAAGCATTGATCGGGCACTCCCCGGGGTTGAACATTTTCAGAGGAGGTTCCGGTGTCGGTTCCTCGACAACAGTACGCGAGACGGTTTCCTCGGTAGCCGGCCGCGAGGTAGAGAGAGTTTCTTTTTGAGGAACAGATTTTGAAGTCTTTGCCATTTCTTTGAAATGAAGAAAAAAAAAGGAAGTTAAAAGAGTATACTTAATGGTTTGGGATCAAGTCAGAACCAAAGTTCTATTAAAAAGATCTCAAAGTAACCAGAATATAAATGCTTGGAAGTGTTGAAATTTCTAAGGTATGAGGACAGAAGGTTTGGAAGTAAAGTTTGAATGAACAAATGAGGGGGTATTTATAGTTTCTCAGCGACGATTCACATCTAGGAGTGGCCAGCAAGCATTTAATGCTATTAAGACTTGATTGACGAGACACTTCGACTATTTTGTCGTTTTTGTCATGGAGTATCGAAGTCAGGATCGGAAGTTCATGTCGTTTCTCGCCGTCTAATCTACGAAAAATGAGGGGACTATCTGTATATGGACGAAATCGAGCTCGCCTACAACTTGGTAGGCTAGGCTTTTGGAATGTAGTGACCAAGGACTGAAGGTCGATCTCGAGTCCCGCCGAGCTAGAACCCCAGGTCGGAATGCCTGGCTTCGAGAACATTGAGTCCGTTGTCGACCTTTTCCTCGAATGAGCTCGGAGAAACATTGTTGAGATAACTAAAAGAAGACCGAAATATCAGTGACCTGTTGGATATTACGGCGGAGTCTCGGTGCATATCAGTAAGGAACCGACAATTAGTGAATCAAGGGATTTTTACCTTTTATAGAAATGTACTAGAGTAGGACTCATCTACTATATAAAGGGGGGGGGGGGGGGGGGGGGTCTGATAATTCATTCAGGAGATCTTAACAGCATCCCAAAGCAATATATTATTATTATTATTATTATTATTATTATTATTATTATTTCTCTTTAAGTTCTTATTATTCTGTCCTGATATCGATCAAAGCACATTTGACTCAAGGGTGGCTAACCTTCCAAGATTAAGACTGTTCAACTTGTGCGGTTTGCATTTACTTTTCCATTGCTTATTTCAATTGCAATCCGATTTGTCACTTTGTATCAAGTTAGATCACGTATCTTTAAAATCATTTACAAATTTAATTATTATCCGATTTTGAGGGTAAACAAGTATATTTTATGAAGTCACAGGAAGGACTCGTATTAAAGGTTGGTAGTTGGTACTATAGAAATTTTGTTGAAAATGGAACTACAAACCTACGTTCAAAGAAGCTAGATAAAAGTTTACAAGTAGACCAGCGAAGACTTCAAAATTTTGTGCCAACTCGTTTCAAAGACTTTGTTGCTATAATTAAGCCAACAATATGTCCCCCAATAAAATGGGACCGTAACTTTGTTGCTTTGAGAAAAAGGAATTTTTAGAAATTATTGTTGTTTAGTGGCTATTGACTTTTTATGATTATCATATACATAATTACTTCTTATAATTACTATTTAATTGTTACAGTAGTATATTTATTGTATTTGTATCGTTGTATTCATAAATACAGCAGCAAAAAATGCCTAAAAATTAAGGTAGTCCAGTTGTACGCGCATTCACATGTATTCGTGTCATGTATTCATGAATATAGCAGCAAAAAACGCCTAAAATCAGGACAGTCCAGTTGTACGCGCATATATTTACATGTATTCGCGCTGCTGTATAGTAAAAAGCGCCTAAATTCGGGTAGTCCAGCTGTACGTGCATGTATTCGCGCCATGTATTCATGAATACAGCAACAAAAAACGCCTAAAATTAGGGCAATCCAGATGTACGCACATGCATTCACATGTATTCGCGTTGTTGTATTCATGAATATAGCAGTAAAAAGCGTCTAAAATCAAGGCAATCCAGTTGTATGCGCATGTATTCACATGTATTCGCGCTATGTATTCATGAATACAGTAACTGCAATCACCTTAAAAATAGATATGTCAAATTGTCTAAAAGAGAGAAAAAATATAAATAGCGTATTTCATGTCTTTTTTCATGCTTCAATGGTAGTATATATCATAAATACTTATTTTGCTATAAAATATAAAAAATAGTTATAAAAAATAATATTTTAAGATGATTTTAATTTATAATAAATAGAGTGTATACCTTTGCAATAGGTGGTAAATTTTTCTTTTAAAAACACACCAATTTCCTTCTGGCAAAAAAGGGCCCTTTCTAGATCCAATAGTCCATTTAATATTTATAATACTTCTAAAATTCTCTTCAATGATACATTCTGCAACTCATAATTTAAATCAATTAATTTAAAGTAAACTGTCTGCACCTTCTTATAGGATGGCTATACTAAAGGCTAAACTCTAATAACGGTAAGCCATCCCTCTTTCTTATAACGGTGATGTCCATTTAATTTTTGCGAACTTCAACTTATCATATTTCATAGATATAGAATAACTCTGGCTACGTATTAACTCTGGCTAAACTTGGATAGATGGTATAAAAATCACTTTAACATATTTTATTGTTGCTAGCATTTGAACTATAATCTCCTATAATTTTTTTATTTATTTTTATTGATCACTAGGTCACACCTTCGAAACGATAACGATAACTATAAATACTGCAAAAGTAAGTCATGTTAAATTTAAAATCTCACAGTGATATATCTGTCTGTTCATATATCTTTATCTATTCATCTGTTATCTGTCCACTCAACTTGTTTAATCAGCAATATTCTAGAGGGTCAAGAATCAGGATTTGCAAAATCAAGCTTATACTTAATTCAATGTGGCTAGAGAAGTGTGATTGAACAATATATATAATTTGAAGCTTTTGAATGACTAAAATTAAACAAATGCAATGGCACATGTCAAGCTGAAAAAAGAGAGTGAGACCATTCAATTGGGCCTTATTACAATAAATTAACATCACTCGCATAAAATCTTGTGTACGTCACTGATCACCATGATCCCGGTTGTGGCGGCGTAGGGGAGATGAACCTTGCCCGCTTCCAGTGGATGGGAGGGTAAGACTTAGGAGGTGGTGGAGGCCTTAGACCCATTCTCTTGTCGTGATTTGGTGGCTCAGCACTTTCTATAGCAAAACTCACCTTGTCCATGATAACAATAGGTAATAAAATGAACATAAGCAACGAAAAAGCTATGATCTTCATTGGTTGGACTCAGTGTATCGGGGTTGAGCTTTATATATACGTGCGGGAATAAGTATGGATAAAGTTATATATGTAGAACCCACTCTATCAGCTCAAAATTTACGATATCTAAATTTTGAATCTGCTACTTAACAAATAAGAAGATCGAGCAACTAAAGAAGCAATGAGAGTCTTGTGTTGCTTATATATAATTAAGTTGGTTTTGGTGTGATAGTGAATAAACGAAGCAAAATATATAGATAAATGAGGGATTTAATTTTCTCACAAGGGGCAATTTCTAGGAACATTCAGCGTGAGAAAAATGCTGTCTCGTTGACATATTAATGCATGGCGTTAAAAAATTTCAGAGATTTTGTGGAAAAAAGTGATCCAATGTGTTTGAAAATTGAATGAGGGACAAGAAGCGTCTACGAGTACGCGTAAGAGGCACTTAGGCTACAAGTATTAAGAACAGCGATTGCGCGCGTCTTGATTATTCTATCGTGTACGTGTTAATTACTACTTTTTACAAATAATGGTATCGAATAATTGTGTCCACCAAAATTTAGAAAAAAAGAGGTGAAATTACAACCTTTTTTTATAATGATGGTTGTCAATTTGCACACAGTCGATTATTTATCTGGATACTTGCTACTTCCTAACAACACTGTTTACGTGTAACTGTACCCACCAAAACTTAGGCAAATAAAAAAAAGATGAAAATTGCAACTTTTTTCATAATGGTGGTTTTCAGGCATGTTAGTGAGCATCTCGACTCTTCACCCAATACATTTTTTACTAATATTGGTACCGAATAACTCTATCTATTGTACTTAATCAAATAAGAAAAAAAGTTGAAATTGCGACCTTTATGCTGATCAAACTTTAGTCCCCACATTGTTGTTGAGTTTTTCTTCTAAAAAACCGGAATATATCAGTTGAATTAGTCGTGCCAACCTTCTTCTCAAGTAAAATTCTCTCTCAGTTCATGTTATATAGATGTTAAAATGTTTCGTGCCACTCAATCAAATTATTGAAAGAATGCAATGCTTTGGATGAGCTTTGAGTGTTTCTAGTTCTTCCCATTTTGCTATTTTCATAATGTTTTGTCAATTTTCATCTAATAATAATAGCAAATAAAGCATATGCTTTGATTGTTTTCCAAGAAAGAACCACATAAAAATATTAGAAGGTTTTAGAGCAAAAGAAATCATAATGAAATTCTGTGAAGAGATTCATCATTCTTTGTCAATCTTGATAGTGATAGAGATGTCAAATATTCAAGTGATTGCCTAATTGACAAGGGAATTTGGCATGGCAATTGGCATGATAGCTAGGTCTATCAATTGGCATAAAAAAGTCTATATTTTAGCATTTGGAGTATGATAGTTTAAAATTATTTTCTTTCTTCTAATGGTTCAACCATCGTCCTAAAAACAAGCTCCATCAAAATTATATCCAACTAAAAAAAAGGAGAAGAAAAACAAAGTTAAAACTCCATTTTTTTTCTTCTATTTTATCTCTTTGTTTTTGCTTCTCATTTTCTCTGATGTGAGTTAACCTTACATTTTCATCCTACTAATTTTTGTGCATAATTTATGATAATTTTTGCTAAATCATAAGAGAAAAAGAAGAGAGATGGAATAAGAAATATAAGGAGAGAAAGGGAGAGGGAAATGAATAAGAATACATTGAGAGGGGGTCACAGAGAGAGAGTAAATAAGAAGTAAATTTTTTAAGATTTGGTTATGCAATACCAGTTATTTTGGGATTGCCTTTGCTAATATAACTTAAGGCTGATAATATATCGATTTCTCTTATGTGTTGTTACTTGGTGTCAATTTCTCAATTATGAACGTGACCATCTCCACCCAATTTTTACTCTTCAATAGACTATAGAAGATTGGGAGTTTTCATTCAAAAAAAAAAAAAAATGGATCAAGAGCGCACTTGGATTCAAATATGGGCTTGTGGTGCTTACCATTAGTCCAATAAAGCTACGGATTTTTTTTTCATATACATTATTTAAAATCTTATTATAAAAATTATTCCAGTTTTAAAATTTACCCGACTAAACACGTTTTAACTATAAAAAATATACATTAAAATAGACTCCTTTCTTCGGTACACAATTTTGAGCTTATATTTCAGTTAGAAATTTTAGACGCAGTCATCGCATCATAATCAAGGCAACATATTTGTAGAATCCTTCTATTATGCAGATTTCCTCTGGTTTTTCATAAACAAGGCAACAAACTCAAAAAAAAAAATCTTCGGAAGAACACAATTGCAAACAATTAGCTGCATTCTAAAGTTTTCATACGATTGCATAATTGTTTTTTCTACAATTGAATTGGATTTGGCGATATAATGTCAAAATTGGCGATAATGCTTCAGCTCAATGGTCGGTGAGATAGCTTTGGGAGATACCTAGATTTTGATGTTGACAGAATTGTTGTCAATTGAGATTCAAATTATAGTCAATTGAATGTCGTAATTGCAGAGCATCTAATGATCAACACCTCTGTAAAAGTCATCGAGATCAAATACACTGTCAACGAATGTTGTCCTCCAGTGGAAATACGGAACGATATGGGAGTTCGAGTTAGTGGTAGTTGGTTGGCGATGGGTACGAACGATAGGTACCTTCCTTTTTGTGGAAGATCCTCTATTCTTCGAGACAAGTCTATATTCTTTTCGATCTTAGCAGAAGTTTTAGTCTACGAGGAGAGCTCAGTGGGAGCTAGAGCACCACTCTTAGCTTTTGTCTGATTGAAATCATCGAAAAGTCATAGGTCGGAGTGCGCGTACTAAGACTAAGGTAGACCTCACTTCTTCTTTACTAGACCGATTGCCATGAATGAATGATATATGGAAACGAAAAAGGAAAACAAAAACTTAGGAATGTATCCGCTGTGTATAACAGTATGTGATTTGGAATAGCAGTATGTCTAATGCGAGCACAATTGCAGGTTTGCTCTGTCTTTCCCGTGGTGGTGTTTTTTCAATATCGATTGTCCTACAATTTTACTACAAATTATCCACAACTATACTACATAACACATATAGTTCAATTGTTATGTCTCTAAAAACAATTGAAGTGTAACTGTTACACAGTACGTAAGGTTTGAAAAAATAAAAATGTGATCACAGAACAAAGTATCTACAAGTATTTTGTCAAATACCGGACACCTGAATATACAGAGGTTTGAATTACTATACTTTTAATTTGGTGCAGGTACTTCTGATTATCGTAATACTAACGTGGTACAATTGTCAAGAAATTGTAACATATTTAGAGAAGTATCAGGAACAATGAAGTTAATTGATATGCCAATATCTCCAGCAACTATGGAATATGAAAGTGTCACGACCCAAAATCCATAAGGTCGTGATGGCGCCAGACACCACTGTCAGGCAAACCAATCATTAAATGGTGAAGTTAAATTTTCTGTTTTAGTATTTTTGAAATCATTACCTTTCACTTTATTACATGATAACTTAATAAAATCTGCTAAGTAAATACGACAGTTTAACATTTCATCTTTTATAAAATATATCATAAACACATCCCAAAATCCGGCAACACAAGTTCATGAGCAATTTCTAAGAATTTCATAAAATACTACAAAGCTCGTTCGAAATACATATTGGACAAGGAATTTAAAATTAAAATAAATACAATATGAGGGAGATTCTGTCAGTTGCGGATCGCCTCCGGATGATGCAGCTCGCCTAAGTCTCCAAACTAGCCACCTCGCTATGAAAGTACATGTGCAATAAAAATGCACAATAAGTGTAGCATGAGTACGAAAATAACGTGTACTCAGTAAGTATCCCGCCTAACCTCAGAGAGGTAGTGACAAGAGGTCGGATTAGACACTTGCTAGAAGTCAATTTAGTATAATCAAGTGAGACAATAAGCATGAGTGTCATATGCAATTTATTAAAATCAGGAATAAATAATATCAACTTCTTCCACCTTTAACACTTTAAATCTTCGTCATTTCAGTTGACAATTTTAAAGAAATAACCAGGGATAAGAAACATCAGACTTATTTCACATTTTACAAATCAATTCTTCTTCTTTTTAACTGGAAATTAAGAATCTCCTTAGGCCGATAAACATGTATAAATCACAGGAAATATGCAGCAATTATCATGCGCAAACAAAGTGCCGAGGGTCGAACGGCGCGGACCAACAATAATAAACTGTGCACTGCCGAGGGTCGAACGACTCGAACCATAGATGCATCTATCTGCCCCGCTCTCGAATAGATCATGCGACGCGGTTATACATAAATACAGGGTTATCCTGCTCACGAATATACATGCGACTCAGGCACCCATAGATACACATATTCACACAATAAGTCCACCTTTTTTATCAAGAAAGCAGTTACCCAGCAAAGTGGTAAAATTCTTCTTAAAGGAACACGAAAAATAGGATTTAAATCTTTGTTTTGAAACTCATTTGCCAAGTTTAATAATATTCAATAATATAGCATTATCAGGAATACAATTATCCATGGAGGAATCAATTCTCTTTCTAAATGATTAAGAAAGGTACATTCTAGCCTTCTTAGGAAATAAATTACCAATTCAATAGCATTATCGGTCTAATATTATTTGCAGGATCACATGATATTTTATTGACAAGGTCACAAGTACGACAAGTAAAGCATGTCAGTGGGTCCTAGACTACCCCGACATGGCATAATAGTAGCTATGCATGGACTCCCGTCACCTCGTGCGTACGTAGACCCCGCAGATAGTAGCACACATTTAATTAGTTCACCTATGGGGACAATTTTCCCTCACAAAGTTAGAAAGGAGACTTACCTCGCTCCGAAATTCCATAACCGGCTTCCAAGCCCTTCCGACGACTCCAATGGACGCACAATGCCCCAAAACTATCCAAATAACGACAAACCGATGAAAATATACTCTAATATTTGTTAACAATTCAGATTATATAAACTCTCATCTCTGCTTAAGGAATTGACCAAAATGCCCTCGGGCCCACGTGCCCGGAATCCGAAATTTCTCGAAGATAAACTCTACCCATTGATTTACTAACTCAAATATATATTTTACTTAAATATTCATGCTCAAATTCGTGATAGAAATCCAAAGATACAATTTCTAGGTTTTCTTCAAAATTCCCAATTTTTCACAATTTTTCATGTTTAAATCCATGCATATACCTTGTATCTAACTTGAGATGAGTTAGAATAACTTACCTTGACATAGATGATGAAATTCCCCTCTTGAAGATCTCCTAAAATTGCCCCAACCATGAGAAATATGAGAGAAATGGCCAAAAATCTCGGTTTTAAAACATTCTGCCCAGGCCTATTTTCGCACCTGCGATCCAAGTCTTCGCACCTGCGCTCCTGCAGTGCGTCCAGACTCCCGCACTTGCGGCTTCCTCAGCTCCAGCCAAAAATCGCACATGCGTCCCATTGGCCACATCTGCGCCTTCACAGGTGCGAAAATTATATCGCACCTGCGGCCAAATTCTCGCAGGTGCGGTCACACCAGATGACAGCAATCTCAGCACTTCTTCAAACTCCAAACTTGATCCGCTAACCACCCGGAATCCACCCAAGGCCCCCGGGACCCCGTCCAATTACACCAACTAGTTCCAAAATATAATGCGGACTTGCTCGAGGCCTCAATTCACATCAAACAACATCGAAACCACGGATCGCACTAAAATTACAATTTAAGAACTTGAAATTTCAACTTCTACATCTGATGCCGAAACCTATCAAATCACGTCCGATTGACCCCAAATTTTGCACACAAGTCATATTTGACATTACGGACCTGATCCAACTTCCGAAATCGCATTCCGACCCCGATATCAAAATTTTCACTTCCGGTCGGATCAAAAACCTTCAAATTTCTATCTTTAGCCAAATGACTTCAAAATGACCTACGGACATCCGAATTCACTTCTGATCACGCTCCCAACTCTAGAATCACCATACGGAGCTATTCCTAGGCTCGTAATCCCAAACAGACATCAATATCACTAAAATGCGCTTCAAGCCGAACTTAGGAAATTTCTTCAGAAATGCTGACTTCCACAATACACACTGAAACGCTCCCTGGTTATCCAAAACCCGATCCGGACATACGCCCAAGCCCGAAATCATCATACGAACCTGCAGGAACCTTCAAATCCTGATTCGGAGGTCGTTTACTGAAAATGCAAATCTTAGTCAATTTCTCCAACTTAAGGCTTTTGAAATGAGAATTTTCTTTCCAATTTGACTCCGAACTTCCCGAAATTCAACTCCGACCATGCCACGAGTCATAATACCTGAAATGTAGCTGCTCATGACTTCAAACCGCTGAACGACGCGCTAAAGCTCAAAATGACCGGTCGGATCGTTATAGAAAGTATCATAATAACAGAACATATGACAAAAGTAATTAAAGTAAGCCAAGTTTACCAAGACAAGCAAACAGTTGCAGTGCAATGAAGCACTATGGTGTCATGAATAAGTTTCAATTTAGGGTGAAAATACATAGTGCAAGAAGGTAAGAATATTTCATTTGTCAAAATCATATTGTGTATAAGTCGTATATATATATTACTTAGAACAATTAGTTGTGCATAAACAACCTCGTATTCTGTAGCTACAATTTGCATAATATTTTTAAAATTGTTTTTATTTTGTAGCTAATGCCTCGTATGTGTTGGTGACTATTGTACGTGGCACTTTAGGTCCACCAGCAGAAATGAATCAGCACTGTTCTAGGTTCGAAACCAATAGCTTGCACACATGCTCTTTGATGGACAACACATATACACAATGCAAAGCTACTACCACGGTAATTAGCAGCATGGTCATGCCAAAATATGCGGATCCTGAGATAATATACACGTCAAAAGACATACAAACTGACATGTTGTCGGAAATATGGTGTGAACTTAACATACATGCAAGCTTGGAGAGCAAAAGAAAAGGCTTTAAATTTTTTTAGAGATCATCATGTTGATTCCTACAATCGGTTGCAAGCTATTTGTATATTTTGAAGGTAGTGAAATTGCAGAAGACTGAAGATGATTGTTTCTTGTATGAATTTGTTGCTCTTAGTACGTCCATCAAGGGTTGGGAGCTTTGTAGGCCAGTTGTGGTAGTTGATGGAACCTTCTTAAAGTCGGCATTTGGGGAATCATGCTAACAGCTAGCACAATGGATACAACAGGTAATGTATATTAATTGTAATAAAGTTGTTTCTGAGACTGTATTTTTTATATTTTCAAGTTTTATTACTGAAATTGGATTTCTTTTTGCTACCTATGTGATAGGTAGCATATTACCACTAGCATACACCATTGTTGATACAGAAAATGACGCATCATGGATGTCATGACCCCAAATCCACTTGCCGTGATGGCACATAATCCAACCCGCTAGGTAAGCCAACAGATATCTATCCAAATCTAATAATATTAACAAGGCAACTAAACAAAAGTAACTATCTAAATCTTCTACATTCCCCAAGGACCAGTAGTACAAATCATGAGCTTCTAAGAATAAAGTTTACAAAGAAGAAATGAAATAAATACATAGTCTGTTTGAAAAGTACATAAATAGAACTTTATAATCTAAGGCTATCCCGAACAACAGAGGCAGCTGCAACAGGGACGCGGGTACATCTTCAAATCTAGAAACCATCGAACACATCAATAACAACAGCCGACATCTGCACGCAATGTGCAGAAGTATAGTATCAATACACCCGACCCCATGTACTGAGTAAGTAACAAACCTAACCTCGGGTTGAAAGAAGTGACGAGCTATCATAAGGTCGGGTCTACTACCGGTATTCTACAACAATTCATAACAACATAATACAAGTAGTAAAAGGGGTATCTCAGAAGTAAAAATGCTCAACTTGTTCACAGTTCCAGAAAATAGGCATGCTTTTCAAATTTCTTAGTGAAAATTCAATTCTTTTGCCGAAAATGCCAAAAATACAAGTAAGTTTGAAAAATGTGATTTTTCTCAAAACCCTTTCAACAATGAGTAAGAAGTTTCATTTTCTTTCCAAATAATGAGTGCAATAAAAACACCTCTCTATACCCACATATCAATATATGTAAAAAGTCATGAATGACGTGATACTATATAGCATGAGGAAAAATGCATCTATATGCCTGTATGTCAAGGGTGCATATCAAATGAGATGCAACTCAGTGATAAAACCATATGCATGCTCTCAGAGTATCAATTCACTCAGTCCTGCCAGTCACTCAGTCCTCACAGTCACTCATTCCTCTCAATCACTCGCCACTCGGCACTCGGCACTCGACACTCGCACTCAGTAGGTACCTGCGCTCACTAGGGGTGTGTACAGACTCCGGAGGGGCTCCTTCATCCCAAGCGCTATATCAAGCCAATCATGGCATAAATCGATGAAACATGTTGCGGCGTGCAGCCCGATCCCATAAATACACATGTTGCGGCGTGCATCCCGATCCGATAAATAATCATGCTACGGCGTGCATCCCAATCCCATAAATAAACATGTTGCGGCGTGCAGACCGATCCCATAAATAAACATGTTGCGGCGTGCAGACCAATCCCATAAATAAACATGTTGCGGCGTGCAGTCCGATCCCATAGATATCCTCACAATCAGGCCCTCGGCCTCACTCAGTCATCAATCTCTGCATTCTCTCTCCCTCGGGCTCACAATGTCATGAAACCAACCTGAATATGATGATGTGATGTATCAATAAATAATAGCAGAGACTGAGATATGATATGCATATGAATGCATATGACTGAGTATATAAAACAATGAAAGAAAATAACTCAATAGCAGAAATGACCTCAATGGGTCCCAACAGTATCGACATAAGTCTAAACATGATATCTAGCATGATTGACAGCTCAATTAATATATCACATGGTGAAAACACGGATATCAACATAATTAGGGCCACTATACAGTGCCATGGGAACAACAGAGTCCCAATTCACAGGGTGCATGCCCACACGCCTGTCACCTAACATGTGCGTCACCTGAATACCAATCTCATAACACGTAATGCGGGGTTTCATACCCTCAGCACTAAGTTTAGAAGAGTTACTTACCTCGAACGAGCCAATTCCAATGCCGAGATAGCCAAGAGATGCTCTAAAAATGCCATCGCGTGCGTCCCGACCTCCGAACGGCTTGAAACTATCCAACAAAAGTTCAAATACATCAATCAATGCTAAAGGAACCAATCCCGATCGTAAAAGATCAACTCTTGAAACAAAATCCGAAATTGGCCCAAAATCCCAACCCGAGCCCACACCTCAGAACCCAACAAAACTCACAAAATCCGACAACCCATTCAATTTCGAGTCCAACCATACTAGTTTCACTCAAATCCGACTCCAAATCAGTGTTCAAAACTTTAAAAATTCATACTATGAAACTTTAGGTCAAACCCCCAAATTTCCCTCTTTAAATCCACAATCCAATAGCTAAAATCGAAGATAGATTCATGAAATATAATCAAAACAAAGTAGAGAACACTTACCCCCATCCTTGTGATAAAATTTTCCCCAAAAATCGCCTCAATTCGAGTCCCACGTCTCAAAAAATATGAAGAAAGAACAAAACCCTCGATTTTTATAGCTTCTGCCTAGCACTTTCCGCATTTGCGGACAAATTGTCGCATTTGCAACCACCGCATCTGCGGTAAACCTTCACTTCTATGGAAATAACCTTGCCCAGAACTCCCCGCACCTGCGGATGTCAAATCCCGCTTCTGCGAAGCCTTACGCACCTACGATTCCAAGTCTCGCATCTATGTGTGCGCTACGAAATCTACTTCTGCAGTCTTCCTCACCCAGCCTCTTCTCGCTTATGCAACTCCATGAACGCTTCTACTACCATCGCATCTGCACAATACCAGTCGCAGGTGCGGAACACCGAACCAGCAGCTGCAATATTGAAGAAAATGATCCGTAACCATTCCAAAATGCACTCGAGCCCCTCGGGACCCCGTCCAATCATACCCACAAGTCACATAACATAACACGAACTTACTCGAGGCTTCAAAACACACATAAAAAATCGAAACGACGAATCACACCTCAAATCGAAATCTATGAACTTTGAACTTCCAATTCCTAAAACTCGCGCCGAAACATACCAAATCATGCCGGAATGAACACAATTTTTGCACACAAGTCCGAAATGACATGACGACGCTATTCCAATTCCCGGAACCATAATCCGAATCCGATATCTTCAAAGTCAACTTTCGGTCAAACTTATGAACTTTCAAACCTTCAAATTTCCAATTTTTCCAACTTGTACCGAAACCTTCTAGAAACATCCAAATGCAAATCCGAGAATATGCCCGAGTCCAAAATCACCATCTGGACCTAACGGAACCATCAAATCTCTGTTTCGGGGTCAAATTCTCAAAAATTCAAATTTGGTCAACTCTTTCAATTCAAAGCCTCAACCATGAAATTCATTCTTCCAAATCGATTCCGAATAACCTGAAAACCAAAACCGATGATTCACATAAGTCATAATACATCACACGAAGCTACTCACGTCTGCAAACTACCGAGCGAAGTGTAAGTGCTCAAAACGACTGGCGGGGTCGTTACATCCTCCCCCACTTAAACATATGTTCGTCCTCAAACGTGCCAATAATTGTTCTTCAAAACCATCAAACAGCCGCATAACCTTACCATGAACATATGCGGGGGTGATCCCACGTCACCATATCCCATATAGGTTTGATAACACAACATAACTGAAATTTCTCAATTCAACCAAGCCCATAAGTCTTACAATCCAATTCCAACATCCGGAATTTTCTATAAGATCAGAATCTCGTATCTACACACTTTATAAGTCTGAACCAGCTGTATCAAGCCATACCCGTAATCCAAGACAAAATCGCATGATGTACATCCTAACTCAAGTACTCATAGCAATAATCTCCGATCACGGTAACTGCCCAGAACAACCCAATGCCGGTAAGAAACTTCATATCTAATAAAATCCCTCTATAAATCCTTCGTACACTGACGGCAATGAAAGAACACGTGGAAACTCATAACCATTCATCAATTCAACAAGTCCTGGAGCTCCCTCTCCTTCAACAAGAACTATAGCCAATTCCTAAGCCGACTTCCGATATCATCCTCCCAAATATACGGCAATCAAATCCGATAGCACCCACCCTAGATCTGACGACTTCATCTTATCGAATACCAACTAACCTACTGACACACAACACAAATACTACTCGGAGCCACAAACCGTGCAATACATGCACCAATAAGCAACAATCTAACTGTATTGAATCACGAAAATGACTCAAAAAAGAGAACCGTCCCGCAACTCAACGGGTACCACACCAACAAAATCTAAGAACCCATCACACACCGTGGAACCAACACACACGAATCTCACACAAAGGATCATACCTCAATACAACTCCACTACAATGTGTGACCCATCCAAACACTGATCCATATTATATGCCTCGAGCCACTATACTCAAAATCAATAACCATGCAGAATTCAATATCAAGTACCCAAAGTGCATTACCGTAACCCCGGGGAATCAGATGATGAAATGCCACACAAACCCCGAAAGGACATAACCAATACGCCCTCAATCATGTGATACCCAATCACTCACCTCGCTCAAATTTCGCTATAATACCACGATAGAACCGCATTAAGGGTGCCTAAAACCAACGAATCACAACTACTCATAACATAGAAGAGTAACTCACAGATCATTTCAGAACACAAATAAGCTCAGCAACAACTGAATGGCACATCCCTCAACAATAGTAGTTCGGAGCCAACCAATCTGACTCGGTGTAGAATACACATACCTAATTGGGCCTACCAATGGACCCCCAAATCGACTATGATCATCCACAAATAGATAAATAACCCTTAGAAAGTCCACAACAATTGTATCCTAACACACACTATAACCTAGCTAGATTCGGTCACAACCTCACAACCTACAACTATGAAGCAATCAGCTCCTGGGAACTCCCAGTCTCCAAACCCGTAGAACACACGTATCACCATATCTGATCCCAACTCCACCGCCAGAATGTCTAACACATCTCTTATACACGATCATCCCATAAAAAATACTTCAAGAATTTCTTCCTTGCCACATAGCAAAATACGAATATCAGCAGTCGATCAACTAGGAGAGTGCCACAGTACTAGTGGAATCCATAAATCAAGCACATTGCCCCTTCTTGAATATAGTCCCTCTTTAAGCCACACCAAATAGTATCATCACTTAGTCATCTGAAACCGTCCATGCTGCCTAAGAATTTATGTCCTTCCCTTCAAAACCGAATTGTGACCCTGCACACGCCAATCTCGATCCCACTCAACACACCGCATATACCATGCCATCATATGAAATATACGAGAACTTCATAATCCACTCCGAGTCACAAGCAACTACATACTTATTAGCCAAGAACTTCCCATTTGATTTCATCCGGAGAAAATCACAATACGCCACATGCCCCACACTCCAGTAGGAAACATACATCTTAAACCATGGTAGAGACCATCAAGAACTCTCTTAAACCCATGTGCACTTAACCAAAGTGTCAGGACTGAATCCCTCTAACTCAACCAAGCTACGCAGGCCGTCAAAACCCAAGAGTCTCACCACAAAACACCTGTAGAAACCCACCATGTCATAAGAACCTAAAGAACCAATCCTACACATTACCATGCCGATCCAACCTACTACCAAGTTGTCCTATTCTCCGAGTTTCCTTCCGAATTGCGTTCAAATTGATACTTTTCTTTGCTAGAACACAACTATCCTTAACTAAAACTTGCCTCAACTCTAGCATAAAATCACACCGCCCTAAGGCTTATAAGTCGTTGAATTCCCTCTTTATGTATCCCAAAAGTACCACAACTCAAATACTTACTCTGAAGAGACTTCCTGCGAGTCTAAAAGCCATTACCTTCATCTTCCTGATACTGATATGTAGAATCCATAATGATATAGAAATGCCACAAGTCTTGACACCATCCAATGTAAATCTCAGTTTCTAGCCAAATACACATCCTGAAGATTCCCAATTGTTACATATAAATCTTGAATCCATTAGAACCATTATCGAGATTCATTTACTCTGTTCAAATCTCAATTAAACGGACCAAACAGACGTAATGACATGTGTCCCATCAGCACACCAACACCCAAAGGAGTAACCCACACTCCTAAGAAATCGAGCAATCTCCTACTCCATGCACACTATATCCTTCACAACTAACCACTCAATTATTCCATGATTCCCATATACCCATAGAGTGTAATACAACCCGTATCCAGAAATTTCCTTACTCGATTCATTCTCAAACTCCACCTCTGTAATTCATAATTGATTCACTAATATGCCTCAAACTGAAACTAATACGACACATAATCGTGCAATCAACTCGTCGATAGAGGACTCTCCCACTTGGCTCAAAGACATGGATCAAAACACACAATAACTCACGATGCCCATACTCTATTACTGCTATAATACCGCAATGAGATTCAACTAAAGCCTTCCTGAGTTCCTGTAACTCAAACCATCTACTACTTCAAATTATTTGCAAATCTCGCATTCACCCTTGTAGCAGTCAAACCAACTCTCATAAGCGATCGGAACTCAAATTGCAACACATATGATTCACTGGTAAAGGAGAACTCTCTACAAAACAACATAAGGATCACACAACCTAAGGAAACACCGCAGGAGATAACCCCACCTGCTTAGCCTCAAACTGATATCTCTATGTACTCCTCCATAGTCATAAATATTGCACAATCACTTACTTTCCCCGAGTCTGAACTCAAAACACAACATGAAGATCCATTTCACTCCACAATGAAACCACATGAGAGGTCCTTCAACACACCCATAACCCGAGGCCAATACACCAAATCAAGACAGAAGTCAAACACCCAATAGTCCTTGCTAAATATTAGGTAAACTCTTCTTGTCACATTCGAACAATCTGAACACATATCGCAATCAAATCATACTCACCACCTGGTCCTCCAATCATAAATTCCACCAATAAGGACACCAACGGACATATAAGTCCCAAAAGCACGTGTTCACACAATTGAAATCTCCGCACTCAAGCCACAGACAAAACCTGTCCTCAAGTCCTCCAGACTATCCCGTCATCAATATGCCAAAATAATATCTCGCACCTCAACCGTGGAATCACAAGCCGTCGATGCACAACTGATACTGAGCGCTCATGTGTGCACACGAATGCGTGGAAGGAATTCAAATAGTTACGCTTCAAGCTGAATCAATGTCGCACGATAAGGAAAGAAAGATGGGAAGTATATTCTAAATGTCCTGTAGCCTCTCGAAGATAGGTATGGACGTCATCATACCGATTCGCAAGACTCTACTAGACACTTGCTCATGACTTGTAGAACCCATGAACCTAGAGCTTCGATACAATCTGTTACGACCCTAATTCCACTAGTCGTGATGGCACCTAACCCAACCCTCTAGGTAAGCCAATAAATATCTATCCAAATCCAATAATATTAACAAGGCAACTAAACAAAAGTAATTATCTAAATCTTCTACATTCCCCAAGGACTGGTAGTACAAATTATGAGCTTCTAAGAATAGAGTTTACAAAGCGGAAATGAAATAAATACATAATCTGTTTGAAAAGTACATAAACAAACTTTATAATCTAAGGCTACCTCGAACAGCAGAGGCAGTTGCAACAGGGATGCGGGTAGAATCTTCAAATCCAGCAACCATCGAGCACAGCAACAACAACAACCAACATCTGCACGCAATGTGCAGAAGTGTAGTATCAGTACAACCGACCCCATGTACTAAGTAAATAACAAACCTAACCTAGGTTTTAACCAATTTCGAGCTATCACAAGGTCGGGTCTAATAACCGATATTCTACAATAGTTCATAACAAATACAAGTAGTAAAAGGGGTATCTCAGAAGTAAAAATGCTCAACTCGTTCACAGTTCCAGAAAATAGGCATGCTTTTCAAATATCTTAGTGAAAATCCAATTCTTTTGCCGAAAATGCCAAAAATAGAGGTAAGTTTGAAAATTGTGATTTTTCTCAAAATCCTTTCAACAATGAGTAAGAAGTTTCATTTTCTTTCCAAATAATGAGTGCAATAAAAACACCTCTTTATACCCATATATGAATATGTGTAAAAAGTCATGAATGACGTGATACTATATAGCATGAGGAAAAATACATCTATATGCATGTATGTCAAGTGCGCATATCAAATGCGATGCAACTCAGTGATAAAACCATATGCATGCTCTCAGAGTATCAATTCACTCAGTCTTCCCAGTCACTTAGTCCTCACAGTCACTCAGTCCTCCCAATCACTCGTCACTCGGCACTCGGCACTCGACACTCGCACTCAGTAGGTACCTCCGCTCACTGGGGGTGTGTACAGACTTCGGAGAGGCTCTTTCAGCCCAAACACTATATCAAGCCAATCATGGCATAAATCGATGAAACATGCTGCGACGTGCAAACCTGATCCCATAAATACACATGGTGCGGCGTGCATCCCGATCCCATAAATAAACATGTTGCGACGTGCAGCCCAATCCCATAAATAAACATGCTTCAGTGTGCAGCCCGATCCCATAAATAAACATGTTGCGGCCTGCAGTCTGATCCCATAAATATCCTCACAATTAGGCCCTCGGCCTCACTCAGTCATCAATCTCTCCAGTCTCTCTCTCTCTCTCTCTATCGGGCTCAGAATGTCATGAAACCAGCCCTAATATGATGATGTGATGTATCAATAAATAATAGTAGAGACTGAGATATGATATGCATATGAATGCGTATGACTGAGTATATAAAACAATGAAAGCAAATAACGCAACAGCAGCAATGACCTCAATGGGTCCCAACAGTATCGACAAAAGTCTAAACATGATATCTAGCATGATTGACACTCAATTACTATATGACATGGTGAAAACATAGATATCAACACAATTACGGCCACTATACAGTGTCATGGGAACAACGGAGTCCCAATTCACAGGGTGCACACCCACACGCCCGTCACCTAGCATGTGCGTCACCTCAATACAAATCTCATAACACGTAATGCGGGGTTTCATACCCTCAGCACTAAGTTTATAAGAGTTACTTACCTCGAAAGAGTCAATGCTAATGTCGAGCAAGCCAAGCGATTCTCCAAAGATGCCATCCCGCGCGTCCCGACCTCCGAATGGCTCGAACCTATCCAACAACAGTTCAAATACATCAAACAATACTAAAGGAACCAATTCCGATCGTAAAAGATCAACTCTTGAATCAAAACCAGAAATTGGCCCAAAATCCCAACCCGGTCCCGCACCTCAAAACCTGACAAAACTCACAAAATCTGACAACCTATTCAATTTTGAGCCCAACCATACTAGTTTCGCTCAAATCTGACTCCAAATCGGTGTTCAAAATTCAAATATCCATATTATGAAACTTTAGGCCAAAACCCCCAATTTTCCTCTTTAAATCCACAATCCAATAGCTAAAATCGAAGATAGATTCATGAAATATAATCAAAACCAAGTAGAGAACACTTACCCCAATTCTTGTGATAAAATTTGCCCTAAAAATCGCCTCAATCCGAGTCCCACATCTCAAAAATATGAAGAAAGAACAAAACCCTCGATTTTTATAGCTTCTGCCCAGCACTTTCCGCATTTGCGGACAAATTGTCGCATCTGCGACCATCACATATGCGGTAAACCTTCGCTTCTGTGGAAATAACCTTGCCCAGAAATCCTCGCACCTGTGGATGTCAAATCCCGCTTATGTGAAGCCTTACACCTTGCGATTCCATGTCCTGCATCTGCGCGCACGCAGGTGCGCTACAAAATCCTCTTCTGCGGTCTTCCTCACCCAGCCTCTTCTCATTTCTGCGACTCCATGAACGCTTCTGCGACGATCGCATCTGTGCAATACTAGTCGCAGGTGCGGAACACAAGAACCAACAGCTTCAACATTGAAGAAAATGATCTGAAGTTAATCCAAAACGCGCCCGAGCCCCTCGGGACCTCATCCAATCATACCCACAAGTCACATAACATAACACGAACCTACTCGAGGATTCAAAATACACATAAAAATATCGAAACGACGAGTCACACCTCAAATCGAAATCTATGAACTTTGAATTTCCAATTCCCAAAACTCGCTCTGAAACATACCAAATCATCCCGGAATGAACCCAAATTTTGGATACAAGTCCCAAATGACATGACGACGCTATTCCGATTCTTAGAACCACAATGTGAATCCGATATCTTCAAAGTCAACTTCCGGTCAAACTTATGAACTTTCAAACCTTCAAATTTCTAATTTTCCCAACTTGTGCTGAAACCTTCTAGAAACATCCAAATGCAAATCCGGGCATATGCCCGAGTCCAAAATCACCATACGGACCTAGCAGAACCATCAAAACTCCATTCCAGATTCAAATTCTCAAAAAGTCAAACTTGGTCAATTTTTTCAACTCAAAGCCTCAATCATGGAATTCATTCTTCCAAACTGATTCCGAATAACCCGAAAACCAAAACCGATGATTCACATAAGTCATAATACATCATACGGAGCTACTCATGCCCGCAAACTATCGAGCTAAGTGTAAATGCTCAAAATTATCTGTCGGGTCGTTACTATGGAGATGGTTTTTTGAGCAATTCAAACATGCATATGGTAAAAAACTAAATATATGTGTTATTTCGGACCGGAATGAGAGTATCTTGAAGGCAACATCTATGGTTTATACGAATGCCACATTATGCTTGCATGTGACATATTTGGACAAATGTAAGTTCAAAGTTCAGAAAAAGTTAAGCGAATTGTACTTTGCCACGGCATGATCATACACGTTTGATGAATTTAATTAAAGAAGATCAAAGATTTAAGAGATCAACATGCGTGCTAAAGCATACCTATATGATATTGGTTATCACAAATGGTCTCGGGTACATGCTACGGTGAACAGAACATGGACGATGACATCAAATATTGCATAAGTCCTTGAATGTGGTAAACAAAGATGCAAGAGAGCTTCCCGTGGTTGAACTATTAGAGTAAATGAGGACTCTTCTTGAACGTTAGACTAGTAAAAAATTATTGAATGCAAATAGTACCTTCACATACCTTGGGAAAAAATACAACAAAGAGTTGGAGGACAACATGACATTATCACAGAAGATGAGAGTAAGTTGTGGTCCATAACATCAGATAATTGAATTCATCAAAATAAACATATACTGATAATTGTAGATATGTTGTTGATATTTTGTATTTTATCAAGTACTGACAACTTGTTGTATGTTTGTAATAAAAAATGTAGGTGAAGGCTTCAACAAATTACATCTATATTGTGATAGATGGTGTGAAGCGCTTAATTATTTGCCTTGAAAACAAGAGATGGAGTTGTGGACACATCCAACTTGATGAACTTCCTTGTCCACATGCTTTGACGGCTTTGAGGCAAAGGAATGAGTCTTATGAAAACTATTGTTCGCTTTGTTACACGAGGGAGAGCCTTCTGCAGACTTACGAAATACCAGTAGACTCTCTACTTGATGAAAGCAAATGGGATGTGACACAACATATAGCAGAAGAAGTTGTACTGCCACCTACTGGGAAAAGGTAGCCATAAAGACCTCAAAATTAAAGATACAAATCATAAGATAAAATAAATGCAAAGAAATACAAGGTTTCATGTGGCAACTGCTGACAAGAAGGGCATAACAAAAGATCTTGTAGGAATGCTCCCAAAAGGAAATAAGATTTGATGTGGTATAAAGATTTTTTTACTGAGTACTTTGATGATAAGTTGTCCTAAGACATATTCAGTTGTATTTGTTATGTTTTGGACAATTATAGTTGTGGTGTAACTGTGTTTCTAATTTGAATAAAGATTGTCTCCTATAATGAATGTTTGGTAAACAGATTTTAACTCTTAATGTCACGACCCAAAATCCATTAAAGGTCGTGATGACGCCTAACACTGCTGTCAGGCAAGCCAACAATTAAATGATTAACTTCATTATTCATTTTAGTATTTTTGAAATTAAAATTTCCTTAAATTAAATAGTAAGAGATAAAATTTACAGGGTAAATGATAATATTTTTACAACATTAATAATGTATAACCCAAAGCACCCCTAAAATTTGGTGTCACAAGTGTATGAGCATCAACTAGGAAATACATTAAAATACTACATTTGTCTGGGATACAATTAGACAAGAGTGTGTAAATGTTGGTTCCCCAAGTACACGCAAGTATACGTGGCCGTCAAGTAATAAAGTGACTCGAAAGTCGGATGTCGAACCCACAGAGACTTAGATTGATCGTTAACTAAGCAAACTAATTGTCCAAAATATTTAAGAGTAATATTTTTCTATTAATCTACTATTGTAGAAATTAAATAAGTAATAACTAATTTATCAAGAACGCAAATATGTATGATGAGATTTTACTTCAGAGGAGATGAAGATTCCAGGGTTGTGGTGGGTTTATCAATCTATTAAGTTCAATAATCACACTCGTTAATCCATATTATCTATGGTTGCTAATTAACTGGATCGTTTATATGAATAAAATATTCCCACAATACTACTAGCATGTCCACAATATGTCAATCCTATATTCCTATGGTATTGAGTCTATCATGAACGATATAATACGGTATTCAATTAAGCAAGACAGTTAGGTATATTTCTATCCTAACCGCGAAATCGCCCCCCGAGCCACGGGTTCAGAAACAAGCTATCTCTAATTCTAATCTAATCTAAACACGACTTTCCCAAGTATGACATAGATAGTAGGGTGAATTTGTAGCTACAACAATTCACAAGTTAAAACTAGAATTAAAAAAACAACCACAAGATGATAATCTGAATTAACAAAGATGTAATTAATAAACGTTAATAATCATGTCAACCACAAACCTAGAACTAGAGTTCTTAGCCACTCATGTTCGTAGTAACAAGTTTTCAAGTATTTTGTATAAACAAATTACAAAGAAAAGATAAAGGAATGAAGAACTCGATGATTTTCTCCTCCAAAAGTTGTTCCACGTGATGTTCTTGCCTCCGGTCACAAAGCTCCTCTAAAAATGGTGTTTAATGACTATTTATATATGTAGGGAAAAGACCCAAACAAAATAACCAAGTCCAAAACCAAAAAGAAAAAATAGGCTTTAAAACCCGGAACACCCTCGCCACAGACCTCGCGGCGCTAGCTTTATAGCGAGCAAAATGCCTCGCCTCGCCTGACTTCTCTGCTTCATTTACAATTTGTTTTGCTTTAGTTTTCATTCTGATTCGTAAATTTCTTTGCTTAACTTTCCCTTCCTTCTCATTTCTTTCTTCCTTTCAAAATACTTTGCCTTGTTTCTTTTTGTCTTCTTTTATATTTGTCTTCAATCATTGTCTCATTATATCATTATAATATTTCCAATCAATAAATGATCATGAACCATTCTTGTAGTATATAAAATACACATAAAATCTCTATTTTGTTTCTAATTTCGTCTTCATCATACCTACACATAAAATAAACTCAATTAAGCACAAATATAATATAGTTTAGCATAAAAGACCCAAAATATAAGATAAGTAATGCACTTAAAATATGAAATTATAGCCAAACATCACTATCCCACACTTAAACGTTGCTCGTCATCGAGCAATCAAACTACACTTTATATAGATACGACTTTTTAAAATAATTCTCCTAACTGATCACACCAAGAATGTTTAAAATAGACTAAGCACAAGAGTATAACATCTTCACCTCAAGATTTGACTCACAAGTACCATGCATTATTCACAACACTCACTTACTCTAACATAGAGGTCAATGGCATTATCTTTCCTTCATGAATCAAGTGCCCTCACACAACAAAAGAGATTAGTTCCACACACAATAAAATTAAGAACATAGGAACTCAAGATAGAAAGAATTCACTCTCTCAAAAATAACATTCATATGCCACAAAATATGCACCATATGCTTGCCCGTAATGTACTACTCTACTAATCGAGCTCATTCAGTATAGGATCAAGTAGGACTTTAATTGGTTGTAATGTAGGCTACATATCGGGTAGGATACATTTGAATATAAGAGTGACTACACCTCCCTAAGCACTTTAATACATATACTTTAACATTTAACCACATACTTATGTCAAATCATAACTCCCACATTCACATCAATGTATATTACTCCATACTTCTTTAAGAACAATTACATCAAGAGTCACCACTATCAAAGAATATCTTTCATAGCAATACAATTATTTTTTTCTTTCTTTTTTTTCTCTTTCAATTAAAGTGGCTTTCACTTTTCCAAAACAGTACACCTTTCTCCTTATTTTATTAGTTCCACTCAAAAGCCAAATCAACCACCCCACTTTAACTTTTACAAAATTCATAACAATTCAAGTGCTCATGAGAGGTGAAAAAGTTCAAATAAATGGTTAATTCAAATAAATGGGTAAGGCTTGTAATGTGGTTGCCAAAGAAATAGGATTACATGCTCAAATGGTTAACTACGATACATAACAATTAGGTGGGTAAAAGCATATAATTGGCTCAACAAAGAAACGCTTATATCACTTCCAAGACTGAGCAAAACTACTATTTCGCTTTGCAAACACACAGGGCAAGTTCTAGACATCAAATGCAATGCACATAATAACACAAAAACCTCATACACATGGCACACAACTCACTCAGGATTGGATTCATCAAGACACTCTAGTCAAAGCAGTTAAGCAAAGTTAAGATCATCCGATTTAATGTATTTATACAAGAGTCAAAACCTGAGCTTAAGCGTCACAACCAAAGTACTCACTATTCTCAAGGCATAACAAAGTCAAAAGATATTGTTTCAATTCAATTCATCTCACAATGGCTCCTACTCCTAAAAAATAAAACTAACTACACCCGGTTCAAATAACACCCTTGGAAAAGAACAGTGGCACAAAGAAAAAATCAAGGGGGAATTACCACACTACCTACAAAGAAAATCTTTTTGTCCTTTTTCTTATACTTAAGTCCCTCGAGAAAACTGTCTAGGAGATCCATCATCGGGAAAAGTCCAATTTTTCTACTTTTTTTGATATTTTTTTTTCATAGCTACTAAAGTACTACACAACTAAAAAAGCAAAAATAAAAAGTTAACATTTTTCTAACATCCTACTACTAATTATCTAGAGGAATTCTCACACCCCACACTTAAAGGAGTGCAGTGTCCCCAATGTATAAATAAAACAAAATAATAACGAGGGTGGACAAGAAACTCCCTGAAAGGCCAAAGGCCGAAGCAATAGTGGCTCGCGGGGTACTCAGACTTCCCCCAGGCATGGTCCTTTGTGTGGGCACCCACACTTAATTCTCACCATCTAACTCGCTTTTGCACTCTTCCAATGGCTTCGCCTCCTATGTTTATAATCCTACAAAACAAAAACAACACTACGAAGATTATAAGATTAAAATAAAAGAAAGCAGTAAAGATGGGTCACCTCTCAACAAGCGCCTGATTTGACATCGCGTCACGACACTGCTACTCTGCTCAGGCTGGGCACTTTCTCTTCTTATTTCTCCCATTAATTCTAGCCTTTTAACACGCTTTCAGAAGTTCTCCTCTTTCTCTGGCTCTTTTATCAATCATCCTTACACATTCATCTTGCAATACCACCTCTTCCAACTCAGTTGTCCCATCCAAAGCACTACAATTCACATAAGGACTCTACTCTATCCCCTTCAGTTCTACCAC
This sequence comes from Nicotiana knightiana, assembly GCA_005239525.1. Lineage (NCBI taxonomy): Eukaryota > Viridiplantae > Streptophyta > Magnoliopsida > Solanales > Solanaceae > Nicotiana > Nicotiana knightiana. The sequence goes on along the minus strand of ML385346.1, from coordinate 23,779 downwards.
AATAATCATACACAAGTCCTTATAATACTTAGGGAGCTTAAGTGCCTTATTAGTTCCAAAGATTTATCATGCGAAAATTATGCTGAGGTCGTACGGACCGATCCAACATAAATATTTAAACTGTGCACTATCGAGGGTCGAACAACACGAACCATAGATGCATCTATCTGCTACCGAGGAGTTCAGCCCGCTCCACAAAAGAGAAAATACATTTAAAACAAATAATTCAAGATTTATTAAGGGAAAATTATTCAATGAAATACCAATTCTCATTAATGGTCAAAAAAATGAAGTTTAACCTTTTACAAATTCATTTATCAAGTTTCAATATGATTTAAGCAATTAACTTAACAAGTAGGGTGCAAACATCGCAAGTATAACATGATTTGGGTCCTAGACTACCCGGACATAAGAATAATAGCAGCTACGCACTGATTCTCATCACCTCGTGCGTACGTAGCCCCCACAAATAGAAGCACATATTAAATCAATTCACTTATGGGGTTAATTCCCTCTTACAAGGTTAGAAAGGAGACTTACCTCGCTCCGAAATTCCATAACTGGGTCCAAAGCTTTTCCAACAACTCAAAACAATGCCCATCGCTTCAAAACTAGTCAATAAATGTGCAAATCCGTAAACATATACTTTACTACTCATTATAATCCAATTAACAACAAATTTCCAACTCCACTCAAAAAGTCGATAAAAATCACCGTCAGTCCCACGTGCCGGGATCCCAAAAGTTTTGCGAAGATAAACATTACCCATAAGCCCATAAACTCAAATATATAATTTATTCCAAATTTCATGCCCAAATTCGTGGTCAAATTCCAAAAATACCAATTTCTAGGTGTTTCTTCAAAATCCAAAATTTCTACAAATTTTCATGTCTAAATCCATATATAAACCTTGTATTTAACTCACAACTAGTAGAAATCACTTACCTCATAATAGATGATGAAATCTCCTCTTCAAAAGCTCCAAAAATCGCCTAACAAAAATGAAATATGAAGGAAAATGGGCCAAATCCCGTCTTTAAAATGACACTGCCCTCTTCGCGATCGCGGAAACACCTCGCAATCGCGGAAACACCCTCGCGATCGCGAAGGCCAAATGCCAACCACCCAGAATTTCTACTCCACGATCGCGGAGACCTTCCCGCGTTCGCGATTCCTCCACGTCTCACTCTTTCACGTTCGTGGTCCCTAAGCCGCGTCCGTGATGGCTTAGCGCCACCAGGCCCAGCCCCTCCCCCTTCATTCATCGCGTTCGCGAAGCCCGTTCGCGTAGGACAACTCTGCCCCCTCTTCGCGTTCCCGATCCCATAGTCACATTCGCGATGCACAATTTCCCCCAGCTCCAGCTTCTCTTCGCAATCGCGTCCCTTCAACCGCGATCGCGATGCTCACCAGGAACACCAGAAACCAGCAACATCAAAACATCCCAACTTGGTATGAAACCACCCCGAATCACACCCGAGGCCTCCGTCCAATCACACCAACCAGTCCTAATATTTAACACGAACCCGCTCGAGGCCCCAAATCACATCAAACAACGCTAAAACCATGAATCGCACCCCAATTCAAGCTTAATGAACTTTAGAACTTCAAACTTCTACATTCGATGTTGAAACCTATCAAATTACGTCCGATTGACCTCAAATTTTGCACACAAGTCACATTCGGTATTATGGACCTACTCTAACTTCCGGAATCGGAATCCGACCCCAATATCAAAAAGTCTACTCCTGGTCAAACTTTTCCAAAAAACCTTCAAATTCTAACTTTCGCCAAATGATCCCAAAATGACCTACAGACCTCCAAATCCACTCCCGGACGCATTCCTAAGACCATGATCACTATACGGATATATTTTCGGACTTGGAATCCCAAACGGATATTGATAACATTAAAATACACTTCAACCCAAATTTATGAAATCCTTCCAAAATACCATCTTTCCACAATAGGTGCCGAAACGCTCCCTTGTCACCCAAAACCTGATCCGGACATACGCCAAAGTCCAAAATCATCATACGAACCTGTTAGAACCTTCAAATCCTGATTCCGAGGTTGTTCACTCAAAAGTCAAACCTTAGTCAAATCCTCCAACTTAAAGCTTCCGAAATTAGAATTTTCTTTCCAAATCAACTCCGAACTTCCCGAAATTCAATTTCGACCACACGTACAAGTCATAATACCTGAAGTGAAAATACTCGTGAACTCAAACCGTCGAACGATGCTCTAGTGCTCAAAATGACCGGTCGAGTCGTTACATTCTCTCCCACTTAAACATACGTTCGTCCTCGAACGTGCTAAGAACTGCTCTGGAGTTGTCTGAAATCACTGTTTAACCCCTTGAGCACCTATTCGTGCTACCACAACCCAATTGAGAAAATTAGCTCGAGCCAGTCTAAAGTCTCCCTTTTTATTTAATCAAAAATCCTTAGAGCCAAATTCCAACATCCGAAATTTCCTACCAGGCCTGTTTCCAACATACAAACACCGTATCAATCATTACACACTGTACCAAACATGATTGTATATCCTCACCGAATTCACACCATGCACCGCATAATTCACATGACCATAATAACAATATCTGACAACAATAGCCACAATTCCACGAATCTAATGCCCACAACACACCTCATCACACATATAAGTCCTTTTCCAACTCTTGCAATACTTCCATAACGGAAGAGATTTGTAGAAGTTCATAACCAACTGCCGAGTCAACAAATCAGTGAGTCCATCCTCCTGACAAGAACCATTACGCCATCATGAACCAAATAATGATAGTTGCTCTTTAATATGACTTATATACATCCGATCACACTGACCCCAGGTCCAATAAACTCGTCTCACCCAATACACGTTGTTCTAGCGATAAGCCACCACAAACACTATCTAAGATCTCATAATACACTTTCAATCCGCCAATAAGCCACAACTTGAATATGACACATAAGGAAGTACGAGCTTTGGAAAATAATTATCCAGCCCGCGTAACGACTAAAACAACCATCAAATACTATGAGCCTTTCTCAGAGGCAAGAAACAGGACACACAAAACAAATATAAGAGTGTGCTCAATATTTCACTGTTGCGTCTTGCAATTCGATCCACATATGATAGCTTTGCGGCGTGCAACCCGATCCAAACAACTTACCCGTGGCTGCGTGCCACCCCATCCAACCATATACCCGTGGCGGTGTGCCACCCGATCCACACATGAATAAATAGGGAAGTACCCATCAAGCCAAAATGCTTATACCTACAAAATACCCCAATATCAACCACAAGCACGCGAAGTGCATAATATAAATCCTGGGGAGACGGATAGAGCCATACGCTACAAACCCAAGCACAACTAAGGTGCAATAAATGACTTGCATCTCGAGAGCCATCTTGCTCATATAACACCACAAGCTACACGGCATCACAACACACACGCAGATAATTAGTCCACCTCACAACCCACCTGGCATAATATAGATTACACGGAATAGTTGACGGCAGAAACAACATCCAAGGCCCGAAGACTCCTCCGTAAGCAACTCTATGCTGAAATGAACATATCCAGCCTGACATAGAGCACACATTCACATTTAGACCCATGCATGGACCTCAAGTCGACTCTGATCGCTCTGCACCGAGCTAATAACCTTTTAAGGATCCACAATAACCCGTTTTCCATGACACACAATAACAACCGTCAAATTCGAAAAAAACTTCCACGGTCCACAACCAAACGAATAGGGCACCTTCCAGGCCTAAACGCTCACATTAGCAAATAGTACCATAATCTCTATACTTGGTTTCAATCTATAATCAATCAAGTGACTACACATCACACTTATACAATCTTCCCCTCAGATACGCTCCCACGACCTTCCGCACCAAGTAACAAAGTATGCACATCCACACCATCAGTCATACAATGCTATAAAGCGAATCAAAAGTTCGCAAATCAGTATACAAAGCCTCTTACAGATGACACCGATCTCAGGTGACGCTGAAGACAATACCAACTTACTCTAAACATCTGAATTCTTTCCTGCTCATCCGAGCTCGTGACATTCTTTTCAATACTGAACCGCAACCTTAATCCTCAGCTTCCAATTTCCCATGCCGCTCACTGCACCTAACATGCCAATACGTGAGAGTACAAGAATTCCATAATAACCCTTGATTCGCTAATAGAATAAACACTCCATCATATAGCAACCTTTAACTTAACTCATTTCAGGAGAAAGAATGCAACACACGACCGGTTTCTCATCACGGCAGAAAATACAAACCTCATGTCGCGATCTAAACCGAGATGACTCTTCCGGAATCCATTTACTCAACCTAGTCCTTAGAACCAAATACCTCCCAAATCAATTGAATTATGGTGGCTATCAAGCCTCGAACTTACCGCCACAAATCACATATATAACTTAACACGCTGAAGGAACTGATCATGGCCACAATCATGTCGATTCAACCATTACTAGTCGACCCGTCTTCTTCCAATGTATTCTCAACTTGCCTTAGAAATAATAATATCTCCATTCATTAACGTAACGAAACCCAACAACACTCATGCCGAGTGACCCAATCCACGAGACCACATTGCCTCAATACCCATGAACCATCTCATATTCTCCTTAAGCGCACAATAGCATCGCCAACTGGTACACCCGTTTTGCAATACCTTCCGTAAATCCGAAACTACTTATTCTCTTCCTCCAATACTGCACCGCATACCCAATGATGACATAAAACATTCCAAGACCCTTTTCATAACCCATTGCAAAAGCTCGATACTTAACTATACTACGGACTCGCAATCCTTAGGCACCACACTTTGAATTTTTGAACCCACTAGAATTGTTGTTGAGAGTCACCCACTCTGGCTTGTTCCCAAATATGATCAAACTCCAAGGCTCCGCTAGCACATGAACGCCCTCTCAAAGAAGCACCCGTCTGAATCATTTTTTCCTTGTACATCACATCTACACAAAGCATAAACTCTGAGTCTTCCCAAAGCCTGAACATGAATCGATAAGGCAAAATATAGCACACATTCCCAAAATCCTTTGCTCAAATTACCATTGATGTTTTCTTTCCTTAGTCGTAATAACCCACCAATATGTCGATAACCAGAAACCTTACAAGTAGACAACCATGCAATCCAATCGTAGATGGTGGGGCTCTCCCACTTAGCTTGGAGCTACAATTACATAGACCCGGGGCCCACCAAGATTCCTTCTTCCTCATTGACATGATCTCGCATAATCGACCCACAAAATTTTCTCGAGATCTTCCTGTTAAACATTTCATGAACACTCTGAATCACTAGCCACATTAACATATTCGACCTCTTACAGGATAGCCAATAGGATTCTTCGTAGAAGCTTTCCAACTCCACTCAACCGCTAACCTGCTCACCAAAGATAACTCACCTGTGGAAATTTCATGCCGACACCTTCCAACGATGTTGCACTGAGTACAATTACTATGAAACCAATAAACTATCATGAGCCCGTGCTCATTCACCAGTTTTACAAGTCTGTTAACTCCCCATCGACATCGACTAAAGGTGTATGGATACATTCCAATCCAAAGTCATGTTGCCTCCCTATTTATATTAAGCAACTCCCTCCTGTCGTATCCAATTCCTCAGTATAGTAGCCAATATTCCAAATTAGTCTGTAGACCTAGTCAATGTCCACCACGAATCCACAATCACTCTAAGCTTTCCTCAATGCGTGTGGATATCCTACCACAGAACCCATATGATACTTTTCCACTCTGCCACTTTGGTCAAACCCTCTCTTTTAAGCAACTACTAGACTTCTGCTTCTCACATTTGGCCTTCTAGAAATTTAACCACCACAAGACACCTCCCACGTGTATTTCCTCATCCTCTATTGCCCAGTTGTTGCCTTAAATCAAAATCCGCCTCTGTAGCACTTGAACCAATAGATCGCTACCAACTTTAAACCTCTCCGAAGATCATCTTTCTCGAGCCATCCTTTCCTCTGCTGGAAATAAAACACTGAACCTCTGAATCATAAACTGAGAAAAACCTTCCTTCAAGTTGTTCAATGCCCCGACACATAGCCAAGCATCCTACCATTACATAAATACTGTGCAATAACAACTCATGAACATCATAGCAATTTGTGCATAGCCTTAAAACCATCGAAAATATAGCTACTAAGCTGAAATGACAGAATATCCTTCCGCAAGGCGACGACATTAGCCCAATCAAATATGAAGGGATAAACATCCTGCACCACCTCTGTAGTACCATTAAAATTCCCCGATTCCCAATTGATAACAAGCGCTTCACATCACATAAGATTGAATAGGAAAGAAACAAAGGCATAAGCCTCAAAGGAATCAAATCGCAAGATAAGGAATCAAGAAGGGAGGTGCTCCTAACGGCCATTTAGCATCTCGAAGATAAATACAGACGTCTCTGTACCGATCCGAAAGACTCTACTAGACTTGCTCAAGACTCGTGAGACCTAAGTGAACCTAGTGCTCTGATACCATATTGTCACGACCAAAAATCCATTAAAGGCCGTGATGGCGCCTAACACTGCTGTCAGGCAAGCCAACAATTAAATGGTTAACTTTATTACTCATTCTAGTATTTTTGAAATTATAATTTCCTTCAATTAAATAGTAAGAGACAAAATTTACAGAGTAAATGACAATATTTTTACAACATTAATACTGAACAACCCAAAACCCGGTGTCACGAGTGTATGAGTATCAACTAGAAAATACAATAAAATACTACATCTGTTTGGGATACAATTAGACAAGAGTGTGTAAATAACTCGGATGGAGACTTTGTGCATGTTGCGGACTCGTAACGTGGAATGCAGCTAATCTAAGTCCCCGTAATAACCGCGCCTTTGCGCCCACAAGGCCACTAGACATAAATTCACCTGCACAAAAATGTACAGCAAGTGTAGTATGAGTACGTAAATCAACGTGAACCCAGAAAGTATACATCTAACCTCAAAGAAGTAGTGACGAGAGGTCGACTCCGACACTTACTATGGGATAACAATAAGATACTGACATTACAATTAAGCATGGATTGTACAGAACGACTGTAAACTCAATACCATGAAGTAAGTAAACAATTCTTTTGTTAGTAGGAAATTTCCAAATTTATTTTCGTCATTTAACATTTTGCATCTCAGGCCAATGAAGCAATATCGATTATTATTAATTCCAAAGATTTATCATGCGCAAATCATGCCGAAGTCGTACGGCCCGATACAATATAAATATTTAAATTGTGCACTGTCGAGGGTCGAACGACACGAACCAGAGATGCATCTATCTGCTACCGAGGCGTTCGGCCCGCTACACAAAAGAGAAAATACATTTAAAACAACCAATTCAAGATTTATTAGGGGGCAATTATTCAAGGAAATACCAATTCTCATTAACGGTCAAGAAAATGAAGTTTAACATTTTACAAATTCCTTTATCAAGTTTCAATATTATTTAAGCAATTAAATTAACAAGTAGGGTGCAAACATCGCAAGTACAACATGATTTGGGTCCTAGACTACCCAGACATAAGCTTAATAGTATCTACGCACAGACTATCGTCACCTTGTGCGTACATAGCCCCCACAAATAGAAGCACATAATAAATCAATTCACTTACGAGGTTAATTTCCTCTTACAAGGTTAGAAAGGACACTTACCTTGCTCCGAAATTCCATAACTGGGTCCAAAGCCTTTCCAACAACTCAAATTGATGCCCATCGCTCCAAAACTAGTCAATAAATGTGCAAAAAATCCGTAAACATATACTCTAATTCTCATTATAATCCAATTTACAATAAATTTCTAAACTCCCCTCGAAAATTTGATAGAAATCACCCTCAGGCCCATGCGCCCGGATTCCGAAAATTTTCGAAGATAAGAATTACCCTAATGCCACAAACTCAAATATATAATTTATTCCCAATTCCATGCCCAAATTCGTGGTCAAAATCCAAAAATACCCATTTCTATGTCTTTCTTCAGAATCTCAAATATCTACAAATTTTCATGTCTAAATCCATATATAAACCTTGTATTTAACTCACAACATGTAGAAATCACTTACCTTATAATAGATGATGAAATCTCCTCTTCAAAAGCTCCACAAGTCGCCCAACCAAAATGAAATATGAAGAAAAATGGGCCAAATCCCGTCTTTAAAATGACACTGCCCAACACTGCCCTCTTCGCGATTGCGGAAACACCCTCGCGATTGCGAAAGCCAAAAGCCAACCACCCAGAATTTCTACTCCGCGATCGGGGAGATCTTCCCGGGTTTGATATGCCTCCACGTCTCACTCCTTCGCGTTTGCGGTCCCTGAGCCACGTTCGTGATGGCTTAGCGCCACCAGGCCTAGCTCCCCCTTCATTCATTGCGTTCGTGAAGCTCGTTCGCGTAGGACATATCTACCCTCTCTCCGCGTTCGTGAGCCCATAGTCGCGTTCGCGATGCAAAATTCCCTCCAGCTTCTTTTCGTGATCGCGTCCCTTCAATCGCAATCGCGATGCTTACCAGGAACACCAGAAACCAGCAATATCAAAACATCCCAACTTAGTCCGAAACCGCCCCGAATCACACTCGAGGCCCCCAAGACCCCGTCCAATCATACTAACCAGTCCCAATACATAATATGAACCCACTCGAGGCCCCAAATCACATCAAACAATGCTAAAATCATGAATCGCATCCCAATTCAAGCTTAATGAACTTTAGAACTTCAAACTTCTACATTCGATGTCGAAACCTATCAAATCACGTCCGATTGACCTCAAATTTTGCACACTAGTCTGATTCGGCATTACGGACCTACTCCAACTTTTGGAATCGAAATCCGATCCAATATCAAAAAGTCTACTCCTGGTCAAACTTTTTCAAAAACCTTCAAATTCCAACTTTTGCCAAATGACCCCAAAATGACCTATGGACCTCCAAATTCACATCCGGACACGCTCCTAAGACTAGGATCACCATACGGAGCTATTCCCAGTCTTGAAATCCCTAACGAACAACGATAATGTTAAAATACACTTCAATCCAAATTTATAAAATCCTTCCAAAATACCAACTTTCCACAATAGATGTCGTAACGCTCCCGGGTAATCCAAAATCCGATCCCGACATATGCCCAAGTCCAAAATCATCATACGTACCTGTTGGAACCTTCAAATCCCGATTCAGAGGTTGTTTACTCAAAAGTCAAACCTTAGTCAAATCCTCCAACTTAAAGCTTCCGAAATTAGAATTTTCTTTCCAAATCAACTCCAAACTTCTCGAAATTTAATTCCGACCACACGTAAAAGTCATAGTACCTAAAGTGAAGCTACTCATTACGGACCTACTCCAACTTTTGGAATCGAAATCCGATCCAATATCAAAAAGTCTACTCCTGGTCAAACTTTTTCAAAAACCTTCAAATTCCAACTTTTGCCAAATGACCCCAAAATGACCTATGGACCTCCAAATTCACATCCGGACACGCTCCTAAGACTAGGATCACCATACGGAGCTATTCCCAGTCTTGAAATCCCTAACGAACAACGATAATGTTAAAATACACTTCAATCCAAATTTATAAAATCCTTCCAAAATACCAACTTTCCACAATAGATGTCGTAACGCTCCCGGGTAATCCAAAATCCGATCCCGACATGTGCCCAAGTCCAAAATCATCATACGTACCTGTTGGAACCTTCAAATCCCGATTCAGAGGTTGTTTACTCAAAAGTCAAACCTTAGTCAAATCCTCCAACTTAAAGCTTCCGAAATTAGAATTTTCTTTCCAAATCAACTCCAAACTTCTCGAAATTTAATTCCGACCACACGTAAAAGTCATAATACCTAAAGTGAAGCTACTCATGGCCTCAAACCGCTGAACGACGCGCTAGAGATTAAAACCACCGGTCGGATTGTTACACTTAATGACATTGGTTTGTAGTTATTTTGCTCAATAACACTGTTCATTTATTAATTTTAAGCTTTTTTCTAACAATACTACTAATGTTGAATAGATTCTGTATTTTGTATATTAGTTGTAGACATAATTGTAGCTATGACGTAAAGAAATTGTTATCTAAGTGTTTTAGTGTATCGTTGCTTGAAATTTCCTTTAATTGTAAAGCTAAACGTTTGATACCTTACATTTAGAGTAACATATATAGTATGGTAAAAGAAGACAACAGAAAACATATATTATAGAGTGCCAATATGGAGATCAATTACTAACAACTTTCAACAAAAATGTACTAAGGATGTTTTCATTTGTAAGTAGTAGAATTCTGGACAACATAATAAAACAAAAGCTAAAAAAACTTTAGCACAAATCTGCTACAAATAAATTGTTGCTGAATTATTCTTAGTAAATAATTTTCCTAAAATTTTAATACAATCCAGCTACAGCTAGACATTTTCTGTACAAAATAGCTATTGAAAAGGGAAACTAATTTTTTTTGGTTCGGACTCTTGTTCTCTCCCTCACAGCTGGTGCACCTTTTCTTCTTTCTAATCGCTCAGTCACCTCACTTTAACTAATTGCACCAAGCTCTTGATTTTTTCTAGCATAATCCCAAAGGAGCGCTCCATAGTGTCTACCGTGTTGATCAATATCAGAAAGGTCTTCCTTTGAAATTGAGAGTTATTCAATGCTGACATATTCTGCAAATGTCGCCATGTATACACCGCAATCACTTCAATAAATATTAGGGGAAAAGATTTAGCATTCAATGTAAAATTCAATTGGTTAAATTGAAGGAAAACCAGCACATACAATGATCCCTCTTTTTACTAGGATATCTCGCCGACCAACCACCGAATGTCAAGAAGGTCAGTAACACTTTTTTCAATGTATGTCTTTGTGTTCTTGTAGTTGATGTTTGGACGCTTTCTACATAAGCCGGTGGATGATAAGCAGAGGGGGGATCATAATAGCAAACTTGTCGACAACATATTCCACAAGTTTGTGATCATGTGAAGAGATCATAGAATCATAAACATATAGAACCTATCGGTAATGTCAAACACAGCCAACAACCAATGAAATTTTTCAATAATGTTCATGAGCATAATCACAAAATCAACTTTGTACCACAATATGTATTCTGATACGACGCCCTCGGGTTTGACAACAACAAGCTTCCTATCGATAGGGGTTTTACTGTACCTCTCATAAATTTGTTCTATTCTATTGTAGAACATACAATCAGTGGTTGTAAACCGTGTTATATTTTCAGGACCATACTTTCTTCTCTTTCTCAAGTAGTATAAAATAATATCAACGTGTTACATTATTTCTCATTGCAACATACATTTTAACTGCAATGTTTTAACAAAAAATCTATAGATATCTAAAATAATAGAATACTTCAGCTCATCATTAAATTCTGCGAGGTATGAGTGTACCGTGTTGTTCAGGATTTGCTGGGGATGTACCAAAATATAAAATCAGTCCTTTTTATCAACTTTATCCCCTCCAAGATCAAATCACGGGTTGAGCTGGTTATCTTTTAAGTATAAGATCCTTCTTCCTGTATAAAGACATAGCAAGTGCAATTAAAATGTAGTTGCAATTGGAAATCCATAAATTCTATGCATATGATAATATGAAAAAAGTGTAGAATCTAACCTCTTTGAAACTGTGTCGGTACCTAAATATAACCACTTATTGAATTTTTCCAACAAAGAAGGATCAACATCTTCGCCAATTACCCTAGTAAATAGATGCTTGAATTGAAAATTGGAGGAGGGCCAATAGAAGTGCTTCCACCAGAACTGAAATAAGGGTGAAAGGGGGATCTTGCATGCTTTCCAGGAACCCTTGTTCTTCCTTGCTGCACAAGCGTTATTTCATCTTCATTAACCTCGCCGAACTTAACTATCTTTGAGAAGTTCTCAAGCAGCTCAAAATCATAAAGTGTTATTGCCCTTTTTCCAGACTTGGAATCATTGTCCGAATCATCTACGTTGATGAAGTCGACTGGATCACCTACAAAGTTAAAAACAAAAGAATAACATTGTATGTTGCTTGCATAAGAAATGTTAGGAAAACTGTAAATTATATGAAAGCTGTTGTTTCTTTCTACAATTATATTATAATAATTAATACCACTGAAAGCTTCGTTGCAATCCTCTCTTTGTTAGGAAACATTTGCTTCCTAAATTGGAGGTTGCAATGCATAGTCTCCTTCTCCACATTGAAATGATTTACTTGTATGGTAACATTTGCATCCTGATATGGAGAGTGCACATGCATACTTTCCTTCTTTGTGATAACAAATGTGCACATTGAACGAGAATTATAGATCATTTGTAATAAACAGAAAAAATAATAGATAAGTTATTATTAGATTGTAGTTAATTTGTTGAAATTTTGCATGTATCTTAAATGTAATATATATTGTGAATTATGTGAAAAAAATGTACAAAATCATACCATAAGTTTCTTTGTTCAATTTGAAATTGGAAATATAAGTCAACCCCTATCAGACATGATATAGGAACATTCTCCTCTTTTTGAATATCAGACATGTGTCTTGTATCTTATACAACAATTGAATGCATAATGTAGATTATTCATTGATATTTTAATAATATGTTTGACCTAGGTAAGACATGTCATCAAATTGTGTTAAACTGAACAAATACTTGTTTTAGTGCTGCTGCCCGATACTTGTTTACTACTGCCGTGATACTGTTGTGAGTTTTTTACTTTCTAATGCTCATCATTTTTTCCAGAACTGTCACTAAACTGCAAGCAGAATTTCTGAAGCTATATCCTTTATGAATGGTAATATAAACATAAATAGGGTAAACGATATTTTCGTTAAGGAATATAATTTGAATGAAACCTTAGCGTCGATGTTAGTATTCTTTTGAATCTTTATTGCATAAAAGACTGACTTGATTGAATCATTGAATAATACTCGAATGCTACCTAGTTCTTCAAAAACCTAAAGAACCAAAAATGCTTATAATGTATCTGACAATAAGAGGATTACAAATATATAAAGAAGCCTAATAGTCAAGAATTAGGTATACCTCTTTCTTGAACAATCCAAGGTCTGAACCAACCTAATTATAAAAATAAAAAAAAGTTAAAAAAATAATTTGCATAACATAAATTACAGAAACCAGCTAGGAATATCATCGGTTGTTACCTTATCAACATCTTTTCTTAATTTTTTTAGTTGTTTCAGAATATCTTTTTGTCATTTATTCCCATTGACTGCCTATTGCCAGATGAAGATGGAACATATGTCTGATGCTCGGACTGCGTTTTAGCTTCTTCAATGATATATTTAACTTTGTCTGGCAAAGTAAACCTAGAATGAAATAAAAATATGGGGGAGATTGTCATCATATGTATAAATTTTTTGGATAATTTGTAGTTATATGTCTATACTATAAACATGTAGATTTGTTGTGTTAGGTATGTCAATATTTTAAAATACCTTATTCAAAACTGAAAAATATTTACCTTGATTCATGATGGTTTGATTATCCTCTCTTCGAATGCAGAAATCTATATCTTGTCCTTTGTTGTTGTCCAGTTAAGTATGCGGGGAACTGAATTACTAACCTTTGTAGCTATATCTTTGTTAACTATAGAGCAATACAACCAGATTTGCATAGCAAGTAGAAAACCTCGAAGGAGATAGAAATGCAAAGAAGGGTTCAGTGTATGCCTAACAGACTGAAGCAATTGTGTATAAGCTTTGATACCCCATGCAAAATTTGCATACTGCCCCCAGTCCACCAACTAGAACCTAAAGTTCTCAATAAAACCATTATCTTTCTCAGAGGGACAGTGGAAGAATTCTATCAGATAGAGAATACACAGCTTGACTGCATCCTCATCATTCACCTAACTGCGGCTGGTTACAATTTATTTCAAGTACGACTTATCAACTTTTTCCTTGTGCAAAAAATAACTCCTCATTATTTTACAATCATACTTAGTTGTGTAATCAAAATCGGTTACTTCTGAAAAATATTTGAGGCCAGTAATAAGAGCAAACTTCCTCAACCCAAAGTTTAGCCTCTTACCCTTCATCTCTGTTGTGAAAAATTCGATCCGGATGTATTCAATTCATACTTCATCAGAAGATGAATTGCCTGATTTTGGATACATATTGGACATACGAAGAAAGTGCCCAAAACATGTTTTCTTAAACAATTTTATCCTATTTTATGACAATAATACTTTGATTTGGGCAGGGACGGAAGGGCCGAATAATATTTGAAACCTAGTGATGTCATAGTCAATATTTTGTGGTGCAACAAATCTCTGATTCTGCACCAAATAAAAAAGTAGTTAATAAAACATGTTTAAAGATAAGAAAATAAAATAATAGCAATGTTGTTACACTTTATCTACAACCAGAAATATAGTAATACATTGCGGACAAATAAATTACAAAATCAATAACAAATACAACCACTAAACTACAGTGAAGCTACAAATGAACTGACAATTATTTATTTAGAGCAAGAAACTAGAAAGTAACATACATTTAAAAAATTAAGGGGAAAACTAACAACTGGACGTAATATATGTAGTTTATTTACAGAAAATGAAATTAATATCTACAAATAGAGCAGAAATTAACCAACAAAACCAACTAAATCATGTAATACATACCCTAACAAAACTATTTTAAATAATATACAACAAATCTATAATTTCAGAAATATGCAGAAAATTTGATAAACAACAAGAAATATACACAATGCACACAAAATTTCTACAATTACAAAAAAAAGGTATCAGGATGAGAATGAAAATAATTTTTTAACTAAGAATAACAACCAAAAAGTGTAAGTACTACAATTTTACCTTCTCTAATGATTGTGGGGGTATGTTTTAGGAGATTTGTTAACCTTTTTCTTTTTTGAAGGTTTGCCAGCAGAAGAAACTTTAATTTTTTTGCAGGTTTCAGAATAAATTCTTCGACGAAATCATCATCACAAACAATTTCTTTGCCCCTTCAATTTTACTGATTTAGCATATGTCGAAGCTTCAACATCATCCCTGTCATGCTTGAGTTTGCCCTAGCTTCACGAGGAGAAAACTTGAACTTTCTCTCTAGTGTTGCATGTATGGATTTCACCCTTTTTTTTGGGTGAATCATGTGAGAAAAAATCCGAATCAAAAGTAAGAATATCACCATCTGTAGCTTTTTAGGGCTATTCCTCGTAGTTCCATTCTTCTTCATCGTAAGAGAAGGAAAATTTGAAGCGATAACGATTTCGTAGGGATTTTGAGAGAAAAATAAAAATTTGAAAGAGAAATTGTAAAAGCTTTTGGAACAAAAATGGAAGAAAGTGTTAATGGAGGAAGAATCGTGGGGGGAGTGGGACATATACGTTAGATACGTTTAGCATGATTAAAGGAGAAACATGAGGGGGGGGGGGATATCTCATTTTAAAAATAAAATGTATATAATTGGTAAATCGTATGTGCCCATGTAATTAAATTTAAACTTGAGTAGGGAGGGTAATAATATTTCATATAGTGTATAGGAAGGTAAAAATCCCATAAAACCAATTATATACTTGGGCTACATTTCTTTATGGGCAAATTATAATTGGCTGATCGGCTGAAACTAATTGCATCCCATAGCCGAAAGTATATGAAAAATATATAATTTTTGTATGTAATATACATATTTAAAAAATTATAAAATTTATTGTTTATTACTTTTAGGAGCTGCTAAATATATATATGAAGAATTAATCCAAGTAGCAGCTCATCCAACCACTTAAACTAAAAATAGCCAGTGGAGGTATAAAATATGCAAAATTTATGTATTTTATATGTATAATCATGTATAAATATTATATAATTTATGTGTAAAAAAAGTAAAAAGTAAATATGGCTGGCTATATGTGTAAAGATCTCCATTTGGGACTCTTTCTTTATGTAAAGGCCCACTAGGCTTGGTTTCTTAACAAGTTAACAACTCTACTTATCCAATTTATAGTCATGACTCATGACCCTTTAATATGGAATTGGTTTTGGTTTTGGTATGCAATTTTCTGATAGAATTCCAAGTGTATGACCAAACAAAAGAAAAAAAGAAATCCACGGTTTCAATTAGAGTCAACATCTTTCATTTTTTCCAAGAAATAGAAAGTGTACAACAACTGTAGAAGATAATCAGATATTTAGGTGGTCCCACTTCCCAGTCTAAAAAACCGTAGTGGGCCCCTACTTAAAAGTCTACCACTTGCTCCCGTTCGTGGGTCGTGATAAGACTGCAGCCTGCACATATCCACGCCACGCTCAGACCTCCATGCAATATCTGCGGCTTAATGTGTACCTATTTTATCTTTTTTTCTCAGAATAATTATCACAAATTACTTTATCGTTCACTTTTATTTGACAGACATACTAAAATATATTTTCATGTTTATATGTTACTTTACGTGTATCAAGATTTTTTTTTTTGTTTGTTATATTTACAATATTTATTACTCATTTTTAATTATTTTTTCAAATTCTATAAAATACGCATCAAGTAATATAAATATCATAATAAATTATACACTTCATTTATTATTTCTTAAAAGCGTGAAAAAAATATACCAAGTAAACTATATATTTATGTATATATATGTATACATGTGCGCGTGTGCGTATAGCTCAAGTTTGACTCACAAAATTAAGATACCCTCGCATAAATCGAATCGGAGGAAATATCTATTTAAATGTGTAAAACTAATTTCTTTGGTTAATGATAAATGGATCCGTCCACGCACTTGATGGTCTCAACGTCTTCTCATGAGTTATGACTATGACAATCTCCAATTTATTAGTTTAATTTAAATATTTAACTTTTTGTAACTATGGTTTGATTATTTGAATTTATGCATGTAGTAATCAGGTAAATAAAGGTAAAAGAATTCTCCATTTTCTTAATTAGAACTCGAAATGTCGTTTAACAGAAGAAATAAAAAGCTTAAGAAGGAACAATTAAATATCTTTGATTCGTTGAATGATTAAAGCGCAAAACTTAATGAAAAAACGCATTCATAAAAGAGTTTTCTCTTTGGTTAAGAAGGAAGAGATATCATTACAATGATCCTAATTCCCATCCTTTTCTTATGGTCTAGTTTTTGTATATATTAAAAGAGTTTACATTATATACTTATACGATGAATGAGTAAAAATAATTTTGGGATAAAAATTTTGATTATTAATTCTGAAATAAATTATCCCTAGATTAAAAATAGTACTTGGATAATTAAACATACTAGTAAGTGGAATAGTAATAACAAAATAAGTTATTTCAGGAGAAAATAATAAAATTAACAGTTCCAACATAATTAATCCAATATACTAATCCTATCATAACTTGTATTCAAACCAAACAATCCCTTAAGTTATTTAACTCTATATATAAAAAATAATTCAAAGTAAAAAGTGAGAATCGTAATTTTAAAATTACTCTTGATCGTTTAATTTCTTTAGCCCCCATCAATAAATATTGCTAATAGTTAAACTTTTTATAGTAATAAAATGCCTCCTCCATTGGAAAAGAATTTTCACTTTTTGACATGTTTAAATTTTCATCATGGTCTGACCAAAAAGAACAGAATGTTTCAGATTCTTTAAAACGACACACTATACGTAATAAAACGGCAATCACTTGACCCCTCTCCAAATCGCAACCACGCATATATTATATAGAAAAAAGAAAATAGCGAATCAATCAATCAATCAAATAATCCTCTTATACCAAGTCTCTCACATCTATACCCTCAAAACTCAAACCCCATTTGCTGTAGGTTAAAAAATTGTTAGTTAAACTTTTGAAGATTGAAAAAAATGGACCAAAATGTATTAGATGATATTATAAGTAGGCTTCTTGAAGTAAAGGGTAAGCCAGGGAAACAAGTAGTGTTAACAGAGGCTGAAATCAAACAGTTGTGTTTGATTTCTAAAGAGATTTTCTTGAAACAGCCTAATTTATTGGAACTTGAAGCACCCATCAAGATTTGTGGTAAAAGTTTCAATCTTTTTTCCCGTTAATTCTTGATTAATTGGTAATTACTTCTTTTTGGCTGTTTGGGTTTCATTTTCTTGTAAAGTTGACTTTTTTAGATGATGGGGTTTTTGTATTAGTTGCTAAGATTGGATACTTGTTTCTGTTCTATGTTACACGGTGTGTATCTGATACTGATATTATTACCTAAATATTCAGTGTACTTTGAAAAGTTTACATGTACTCAAACCCTTTTTCGACGACGGTGGTATCCGGTCCAGCTTGCGTGTACTCTATCTGATCTGTTGGGTAGCGGCTACCTCCCACCAGCACGATGTAGTCAGACCTATGTTACAACAGTCTAATGCGAGTAGGTCTAGTTTTTGCTCAAACAGTTTTTTGTGTTAAGAAATTCATTAAATATGGTATAAGATATTAAATTTAGAACCCAACTATTAGCATTTATCGTTATTCTGAAATTCAGAATCCATAAAGTTGAAATGATGGTTCTGCCTCTTGAGTCGATAGTTATGTTTTCATGGGCTTATAGTACATGTTTGTTGATTACTTTAGCTCTTACTGTGTATTGAGATGACAAACCTATAAGTTATTAATGGTTTGTTCAGAATTAGCTTCCTTTATGATGTGTTTGAAGAGGGGTTGTGAATCATGCTCTTAGAATTTCTTGATTTCTAATTTGTTCGGAAGTCTTGTCTTTTCCAATAGCTGGAGAAAGTTGTATATTATGTTCTGATGCTTTGTCTTGTTTGAACGATTCACTTGGCTTTTGTTGGGTTAATGTACTTCCCTTGCCACTAGATAGATTTTTTGTTGAATTAATCTAATTTTTCTGTTGCTACACTTTCACTAAGATTGGCAATTGGCATAGGTCGTTATTTGGATGTGTTGAGACAAGTGCGAGATTTGGAGACCTCAAGTTGTAGAGAGCCCCTACTTTGTCTTAATGAGAAACTGTTTGGTATTGGATTGAAATGGTCTTGAATAAGAGGATTCATATCAGTAACCCTAGTTAATTTGGATATGAAATGCTTGGTTGTCAATTGCTTGTATCATTTTGAATTATATGCTTGGCATTTGTTGCTTTTATGAGTATGTGATGCAGTGTTATCAAAGGCGAGAAGCTCAAAGAGCTTTAAGGTCTGTTGGGGCTTTATGCGCAAATAAATTGTGAGCTTTAATAAGAGGTGAGCCGATGGAGAAAAAGTACAAATATGTATGCGACACAAGGTGGCATTAACGAGAGGCCGGAGGTTTGTAGGCAGGCCTTTGAGTCCAAGGTTTTCAGGCTGAGCAAGACTAAGACAGAGTACCTGGAGTGCAAGTTCAGCGCTGAGCCGAGGGAAGAGGGCATGGACGTGAGCTTGAATCACAGGTCATCCCCAGTAGAGGCAGTTTCAAATACCTTGGGTCTATCCAGGGGATGTGGAGATCGACGAGGATGTCACACACCGTATTGGGGTGGGGTGGGGTGGATGAAGTGGAGGCTAGCATTTGGAGTTCTGTGTGACAAGAAAGTGCCACCGATACTCTAAAATAATTTTTATAGAGCGGTGGTTAGATCGGCCATGGTGTATGAGGCTGAGTGTTGGCCAGTTAAGAACTCATATCCAGAAAATGAAAGTAGCAGAAATGATGATGTTGAGGTGGATGTGCGGGCACACTAGGATGGATAAGATTAGGAATGATGATATTCGGGAGAAGGTGGGCGTGGCTCCCATTGATGACAAGATGCAGGAAGCGAGACTCAGATGGTTCGGGCACATATAGAGGAGAAGCCCAGATGCATCAGTGACGGTGACGAGGTGTGAGCGACTGGCTTTGGAAGGCACGAGAAGAGCTAGAGGGCAGCCTAAGAAGTATCGGGGGAGATGATCAAGCAGGACATGGCGTGGCTTCGGATATACGAGGACATGGCCCTTGATAGGAAGCTATGGAGGTCTAGTACTAGGCTTGTAGGGTAGGAGGTAGTTGCGCCTATTTCTACTTCATAACTTTGTGAGGCTTGTCTGATAGGATTTTGTCTTAAACTGCTAGTGGTTAATTTGTGTTCTCACCACTCTTTCCTTTTTATAGTGCCGAGACTATTTATTGGTTATTGCTATTGCTTTTCATCTATTTTCTGATTTTTATGATGCTGTTATTATTCCTTTGGTTTCTGTTGATAGTACTGATATATTGTATTTTTACGTCTTTTTGAGCCGAGGTTCTTTTGGAAACAACCTCTCTACTCCCTCGTGGTAGGGGTAAGGTCTGCATACACATTACCCTCCCCAGACCCCACTAGTGGGATTTTACTAGGTTGTTGTTGTTGTTGTATTCAAAGACTAATAATTATAAGCATGAATAATAAATATATGGATAGAGAAACTGAAAAATACTTATCATAAAGTGAAAGATCAATTGTTTAGTGTTGTCTCTTTAGGATTAGGTGTCCGGCGAAGAAAAAGTATTTCTTAGAGCCTTGATGAAGACACTGAAGCGTCCGCTAAGCGAGGCGAAGCGTTCAACATGTTTTGCGTGTAGCTTCAGAGCTTAAGCGTGCTTTTGATAACATTGTATGATGCACGACCGGAAGAAACTTGTTTACTTTTGATTCATTTTATTCACGTCTTCATGTTCATGGGGACTACCTTGGGCATTGGTTGCGTTTTACTGTCTCGCTACATCTATGCTTTTCTCTTTATATGTTTGGTCAATTCTTTTTTTTTTTTCCGACAAATATGGTAAGAGATTTCATCAAAATGTACCAAGCGGGAGCGTATATACAGCAATATGGATTTCATCCGCCCTCACTTTAAACCTGCAGGCTGTTTTTTGGTTATTTCCAAACATCAAGTTGCTGAAATCTAGTTTTCTTCTCACTTCCTTAGCTTGCCTCTTAAGCCTTTAGTTTTCCCTCCTTTGATGAGCATGTTTAATTATTACTTACATGAATTTCCCTTGAAGTACCAAGGATTAAGCAAAGGTCAAATGGGAAAAGCAAGTTTGGTTTAGTTCTATTAGCTACTCTCAACCTACAAAATCATTATGCATAGTGGAGATGTTTGTACCTTATAAATTCATGTATAATATAGGACTCTCTCTCTTGAGGTTATTGAGCTATAGGTCATTCGAAGAGCGAGTTTGACTTAGGAAAAAGATCTCCCTCCATCCCAATTTATGCGCACCATTTGGCTTAGCACAAAGTTTAACAAAACAAGGAAGACTTTGAAATTTGCGGTCTAAGATAAGCAACAAACATTTATATGGCCACAAATTATGGTAAAATATAAATTTTAAAGTTAAATTGTATCTATATATGGAAAAGTGACATTCTTTTTGGACAGATTGGAAATGAATGAGTGCCACATAAAGTGGGACGATAGAAGTATTGAATAACTTAAGCCTTGAGAATAGCTCATGGCACAACTTAGTTCCCCTACACCCTGTTTCTCAATGTTAAGTTATTTTACCCAAATTCAGATACAATTATGAGACTCACAAACTAATACAGCTCAAGGATGTTCAATTTTTGCTAGTCTTTAATGTATCTTTCGGATTTATACGGAAGCAAGTTGAATCTGTGGCTTGAAGTGTGAAAAATGTGTTGGTGTTTTATTGCCTTCTATGCCAACTTATTAGTGTTATTTTAGATCAAGCACCTAGGAGCTAGGATTTATGGGGCACCTTATTGCGCTGCTCATAGATTGTAAAAAGTCATAAATGAAATCTTGATGATCTGTGCATATGCTGTTTATTGATGCTTTTTCCTGAACTGTATTTGGAATCTTAAGATTTTATTTCTGGCCAAAGAACAGAAGATGTGATTCTGGAGTCAACTCCAATTCCGTTTCTGTGGATTAGTGGCAAAGCGTGGTGAGGCAAACTAGGATTGAGCATTGCCAATAATGAGCTTGTTCAACTGATGTGAGATGTACAAAACAAGGCTCTTAGCGAGCTACCAACTATTTGGTGGATAGTAGAGATACCAGAAGTTGACCAAGCTACCGCCAACTGTATGATGGCTATTGATGATTTGCTGATATGTAGGGTATTTATATACCAATTTCATGTGGAATAAGCCTAAATTTGAAACATCCATAAATGTAGACCGGTTATAATATCATCTCTTAGTTTTAACTAATCCAAGGAATTAGTTGTTCTGAACTTGTATGACCTCAGTGTTTTGCATGTACGCGAAAGCAATTAGTTCATCTCATGAAAAAGGGAAATTTAAGAGCCTATTTACTTCATATGCAAAGCTTGCATTTAGGAATATATGTTCATGCATTCAATGTAATACAATATTTGGTTCCAAATTGTTTCTTTTCGTGTCATAATAAAGGAAGCAAGGCTTATTATTTTATTTTTTCCTTGTATCAGAAATGTTAAATTTGTTTTGACAAGTGTTCGAGTCAGTCTTCTGATTAGGGAAAGCATGTCTTTGGATATGCACAAAAATTGTTGACTTAATGTCTTTTTTGACAGTTTATCCTGTTCTGACTTTCAGGTGACATTCATGGTCAATATTCTGATCTTCTGCGGCTTTTTGAGTATGGTGGATTGCCTCCTCAATCCAACTATTTATTTTTAGGGGATTATGTTGATCGTGGCAAGCAGAGCCTAGAGACTATTTGTCTTTTACTTGCATACAAGATAAAATATCCCGAAAACTTTTTCTTGCTTAGGGGAAACCATGAATGTGCTTCCATAAACCGCATATATGGATTTTATGATGAATGTAAGAGAAGATTTAATGTTAGATTATGGAAAATCTTCACAGATTGCTTCAACTGCCTGCCAGTGGCTGCCTTAATAGATGAAAAAATTCTATGTATGCACGGAGGCCTCTCTCCCGATTTGAACAATTTAGACCAAATCAGAAATCTCCAGCGCCCGACGGATGTGCCGGATGCCGGTTTGCTCTGTGATTTGCTTTGGTCTGATCCTAGTAAAGATGTTCAGGGATGGGGAATGAACGACCGCGGAGTTTCATACACTTTTGGCGCAGATAAGGTGACGGAATTTCTTGAGAAGCAGGATTTGGATCTTATCTGCCGTGCTCACCAGGTCTAAACCCACTGCTGTAAACTTTTCTTCGCAATCTAAGTGTATTTATATATGCTTATAATCAGTTATCAATGGTCTATTAATTGAAATGGTCTATGGTTGGAAAAGGGGAAATCACGAGGTTCAGACAAGGTTTCCTTGTTTGCATTCTTTGATTAAATCTCCTAATTCCTTGAAAGTTGTTACAGGTGGTGGAGGATGGGTATGAGTTTTTTGCTAATCGGCAACTCGTAACCATATTTTCTGCACCTAATTATTGTGGAGAGTTTGACAATGCTGGCGCTATGATGAGCGTAGATGAGACGCTAATGTGTTCCTTTCAAATACTAAAACCTGCTGAAAAGAAGTCCAAATTCAACTTTGGAAGTACAACTACTGCTAAACCAGGATCTCCCACTGGAATGAAGGTAAAGAAAATAATTGCTTTTTACATAAACTCTTTTAGATGATTGATTTGGGAGGTGGTTGTTTTTTCCTATAGGCAGGAATCACTTGTTTAGAGACGCTTTATTTTAAAAAAAATTCAAATAGATAATAGGAGTTCAGTTCTTATATGCCTCATGTAACATTAGCTCCGCGGTTTCAGCTATCCGCACGCGGGCCGGGCTTAGAGCGCGTGAAACTCATCACTACCTCGTAAGGGCGTTGAGACCATAGC